>VDFB02355099.1:0-21451 GCA_007258455.2 Sequoia sempervirens
GTGCCTTAAACAAAATGCAACTTAAGGTAACTCTAACCAAGAATGTGTCCGCGAAGGACGAACATATAGTCAAAGGATCTTCTACGCTACAAGTACTAAAAACAAACTCAACACCAAGCATGTGCTACCCAATCCAGTATGGAAAGGAGGCGACCATATGGTGGAGTGTTAAGAATTACAATGCTAATCAGGGAAATAAGCTAGAATGCTGAAGTACTCGACGTCAAGACTGTGCTTTCCAACCCGAGACGGAATGGGAGCTACCATATGACGGAGATATAAAGAAATACAATTGCGTATATAGAATGTAAAGTAAGACTGAGAGAAATGCTGACAGTACTACTGTTCAGCTTACAATGAATATTTAAATGCCTGCAAGATCAAGTATTAGAGCTCTTCAAATTGCTGCAACAACAAGGAATCTTCCACAAAGCCTTTAATCATTTCCTAACACTAATCCAGGAAGGAGAATGCAGATTTCTCAAATCTGATTATGACAGACCTGCACTTTAAAATATATAACCAGCAACACAGATCCTTGCCAAAATGCTCATAACTCTCTCATTTCTCACCCAAATGATCTCAAATCTGTTGCAAAGATTTACTATGAATGATGAGACCGAAATGCAATCAAGAAACCACTCTTAAAACCCTCACAAGACTTGACTGTAACAAATCTGATGTGACAGTCCAGAAATCAGAAATACAAAACCAGCATGCCTGTAACCCACTAAATTTCTCATACATCACTCAAAACTGGCCCAAATGACTTCAAGTTTGATGCAATAGACCTTCAAAAGGATGGCGCCTAGTTTAGTAATAAGAAATGGCAATTAAAAGTGGTTATTAATTATTGACACGAATCCCAAGGCACTCCAGAAAGTACGGCCTTCAAGGAATGACGAATTTGCATTATAAAATCATAAACTTTGTATTAAAATCTGCAAATATTCATGAAGGGGCGCCTCCAACAGGGAAACACAATGAGACAATGAGACAATGAGAATGTTTAAGATTTGAGACTTGTGAGCAGAAATATACATTCAGCAGTCGTGACCAGCAACTCTGGAATTGACAGAAAATGATAAAACTCAACTACGAAGGATAGGAAACCAACTATAACTGAAAAGACAAATCAATAACACTCAAACCTCTCAACTAGTTGCTGCCTTTCAAGCAAGAAGAAGAGCCAAGCTAGGAGGCCTTCATTCCTCGAAGCAATCCCAAAGCCAATCTGGCAGCATAACATTCCTGTAGACAAAAGATACTGAAAAGAGAACAAAAGGCTTCCTTTTATAATTTGCCGTTGACCTTCTCGAAACCCTAATCTTCTTTCCTGAGTCAAACCCTAATCCTCCAAAAGATGGCGCCCCTTTCTTCAAAGCTCAATTTTGACCTTTTAAATAAATTCATCACATTAATAATGGCGTCCAATATTAAGGCTTTAATTCAACCTTAATAATTATAAAATTATTTCAATGATGGTGCCACCCCTTAAAGACCACCTTTTAAAACATCATTAAGTTAGGAGACTAGGCCAAGGGGGTAATATAACATTAAAATAATGTTATTTAAGTGAAATGAACTTATCTCTCTGAAACTGCATCCCGAAGCCAAAATCTGAATAAACCAAAACCAATTGAGTCGATTGAAGAGGAAAGTCGGGTGATAAATTCAAAAGATCAGCGCCATGTTGGTTGGAAATTTTGTATTCTCGTGAAAGCGTACAAATTTGAGATTTCAACCACAGCACGTGAGTTAAACTCTCCTAATTAAGGGAAGGCTCCCCCTTTAACTAAATAAAATTAAGGGTAGGACAGCAATCGTTCCTCTTGTTTCAGGAAAGATTACGTTCTTCTCTCTTCACAGAAAAGACACAGTAAATGTTACTAAAACTTGTTACAACAGCTATACAGTGAAATTAAGAGAAAGAAAATAAAGTTTCCTGAAAGCGCAAAGACTTCCGTTATTTCCTCTCGGACGGGAAAACAATTCGATAAGCACAAAGTCTTAAAGAATGAAATCCTATCAACCTTTTTTAGAATGATTACTTTATGGAAATATACAAGATAAAACAGCTCAAAGACTGAAATTATAATGTATGCTTTCAACTATTCTAAATGAGAAATACTATGAGCGTAAAGACTTATAATTCTTCTCTATTTCTAACACTAACTAAGAATTCAATTCTCAGATTTACAGCACAAAGACTGCAGATATTTAAATTGAATCTCTCTTCAGCAATCTTCAACAATTCTCAAGTAATCACAATATAAGAATGACCCAAAATGACATAAGAACATTTAGGATGCAAAACAAGAATTCAGCTCAAAGTCTGAAATTCCAGCTTCTTGATATCACTTGAAAATTTACAATATTTCACTATAAAGCTCAAAGACTTTATGAGTATAAAATTCTGCAGAGTTTTCTTGCTTGCTAAAAAGATAAAGATTACAATAGACCCCTCAAGTATTTATAGGAGGAAGGTCTGGAGAAAAAGGTGGGAGGATCTCAACAAACTTGAGAAAATCTCTCAACCGATAACTAATTGCGATTGACTTATTCAAAATTACAATCCAAATTGTGATTTGTCTTGTAAGATTTTACATGTAATTACATTTTCGAAAATTGCAAGGAAAGAACACTTGCAATTGCAAAAATTTGTTTTTACATATATATTGTCGAAAGTAAAATTACATAAAACAATTTAAAACTTAATTTGTTTGATTCTTATCTTTAAAAGATAAGAATTTGCTGATGATGGTCTTCAACTCGTTCGGATCTGGACCCAATGTGTTCTTGGCCACTGCAACTGTCTTCAAAATTACATCAAAGTATTTGATAGTTGCCAATCTATGCTCTTCATAAGTCTTTTGCATTTTCTCAAGGATTGTTTGATGATTGATAAGCTTTTGAATCGAATCCAAAGAAAACTGCTCTGATTCTATTTGTTGACGAAGATTGGCTGCCATATCTGAAGTAATTGAATCAGCTTCAAGTAACTCATCTTCTTGATTCAAAACTGTACATGAGATCTTTTCAAAATTTGAAAGAATATCCTGCTGAACTTCGTCATTCATTTCTAAAGTAGCCTGGATATCTTTGATAAGATCTTGAATGACCAATGACCTATTGGTCATAAGTTCCTCAAATTCTATGTACTTTTCCCTATTTGGCAAAATCAAATTGCTGCATAGGATTAGTAAATCAACTTGATCTATCTCATGCCAGATTTTTAAATCTTTTTCAAGCGTTTCCAAACTTTGCTTGAAGGCTTCTAAAGTTTGATTCAGCTTTATCTTTGCTATCCTGACATTCTTGAGAACTTGCAAAGTCTTCTCAATCATTGGAATACTTTGCTCAATTAGCTGAGTTATCCATGAATCAATTGCTTTGGCCTTTTGCGCAATTCTTTCTAATTGTCTAACTGATTCATTTGGAGGAGTTGTAGATAGAGAATCAACTGCCTCTGATGATCCTGTAATCCTTTGAATGACTGTAACCAGCTGAGCATTGTCTTCCTTGAGCTTTTCCTTTTTAGCTAAGAGTTCGTTATAGCTTTGTGTCAGAATTGTCACTGAACTCTGAGCATCCTGCATCATATTAGCGTGAGTCTGCTTACCCAATTCCACCCTCGTGAACCTGTAGTCAGATACCTGCATCTCTTCATGCGGTTTATCAACTAAGGGCTCTGCAATCTCAGCATATTTCATCCTGTTGCTGTCAACAAAAACCTGTGAGACTGTTTTGGCTTTCTTTGCAATCACTGGTTTTTGTTTCTTCAATTTTCGGAAATCAAAAATATCAGGAGACACTGCCTGTTTCTTTCTCTTAGGAGCAATTGAATTTAGCCATGGAGGAAGATCCAAGGTTGTCACATCTGAAATGGCAACTGCGGTCTCAGTAGAAATAGCCTCAGTTTGAGATACAACATAAATTCTTGAAGGTGCCTCAGTTTGTACAGCAACAATGTTTTGCTCAGAAGACAAATTGCAACTAGGATTGGCCATGAAACAATCAAAGTTCGTTACAGACGTATCAATTTCTGGAAGAGTTGTTTCTGACATAGCTGAAAAGATTGGATTGATATCAAAAATACTCTTGAAGTTACTAGGTAAGTTCATCATGGGAGCATTTGTTACAGATGAAGGCTGATTACAAGTCTCTTGTGTTGGAATAGAAGGAACAAAAACGGTAGAGAAAGAATCAACATCACTGTCGATAGGAGACAAAGGAGATATAGATGATTCCGGTATTGGGGCCTTAATGTGAGGAGTTATCTCACTTAGGATAGTGGAGGTCTCATGAACCTCGTCTTCTTCTTGCTGTTTTAATACCTGAATCTGCATTTCGTTGACTTCCTTACCTTTTGATGTTTCTCTATCCAATGGTTGTTCAGGAGCTCTGCTCACTTTCAGCTTGATTCTGGTACTTGAAGAGGAAGCTCCTTCCTTAGATTGTTCCCTAATTTCTGATTTCAATCCTCTAGGGCCAGCTGGGTCATCTTCAGCTCTAACTCTGATTTTGATGGTCTTGACACCTATGCTTTTGAGCCAAGAGTTGGTGTTCGCCAAGACTGATTGGAACCTATCAAAGATAGAGACGGATTCCTTTTGAGACCACTGAATTGCAGGAATGAGAGCATTAGCAACTCCTTGTTCTTCGTACTCAGGATCCAAAATCTGCTTATCATCAATTACTCCCTCTGGAATTAAAGTCAGATTCAGGTCAATGATTTGCTCCAAAGTCAGCCTGCAATAATCCATTTTGTATATATCCTTATCTGTCCGATTTTTCCTAGATTCAAGCTGGTTGAATTGTTCTTTGCATTTATTTCCTCATTTCATGGAGATTTGGTCGACCTTGATGCTTCAAATTCGGATTTTAACCAGTAAATAGCCATTTTCTGTCTTTTTGGACGCGTCTAGGGCTTTTGTTTCTGCATTTTCGCGTATTACAACTTGTTCTAGGTATGATTCGCACTTATTTCTCTTTCTTTCAATGTTTTACTGTCATTTATCGATGTTATTGTCTTTTATATATCACGATTTACGTTTTTCTGACTGTTTCAAAACGCGTTTTTTATTTTTATGCGTTTTTCCTTCCATTTTTTGCTTTCATCATGGTTATTTTTATATTTTTATTGGTATTTTTAATGTCTTTCATAAAAACGCGTTTTACCTTGCTGCTGTTTATTATCAAAAGTGCGTTTTTCTTCTGAAAAATCCGCCTTTACACTAAAACGTGTTTTTGTAAAACCACATATCTCCATACTACCTCCATTCGCCTTCATGTAGAAATGCGTTTTTCCTCATTTACATTTGCACGCCATCTCCATTTCATTTAAAATTTTGCCTTCCATTTCACATGTCTCTACACTACCATACATGATGCATATTTCCATTTAAATCTGCCTTATGATGAAAACACGTTTTTCATTCTACCATTTCCAGCAATAAACAATTCATTCCATTTTCATTTATCCATCTTTCATGTCGCCTATGCTCATTTTCTTCATTTCATTCATTCGCCACTTCATATATCCATCACTATCTTTCACAAAATAAGAAAATTTCACTTTGTCTCTTATTTCGGGTTTTTAGCCTAAAAATACAATTCCGGGATTTGCAATTAAAATAACAATTTTTAAAATTGCAAAGTTTGAAAATTGTTAAATTTCATAAAAATCCCGATTGCCTTTGTGAAAATTGTCAAAGCTCATAAAAATCCCGAAATTGCAAAAAGCAGAAATTGCTAAAGTGTCAAAAAGTTCCGAAATTGTTCAAGTCACTCAAAAACCCGAATTGCCTTAAAAAGCACATAAGTTGACCTTTTTGGACGAAATTCCAAATCTAAGTTTTGAGATCTCTTTATCTTGCTGTTTCAAAGAGACAAAATGCCGTTTTCCATTCCACCACTTCATCCATTTCGAATTCATCTTCATTCACCTTCCATTTTTCTTTCAAAGTCCATTTCATTGTTCTAGGGTTTGAGATTCGCCATGTCCACTCACGTTGATGCTGATGATGTGCTGACCTTATGGGGTTTTCACCGCAGTCTTGCAGATTCTTGTTCAATGACGGATGAACCAACTTCTCCAGCAGGCAAAAAGATGAAGTATAAGTTCGACAAATATCAGAATGAGATCTCTCCATCTCACGTTGTTTCAAACATCGATGAGATCAAAGATACAGAAATAGGGCATGTTGATATGTCTGAATTTCTTGAAAGGGCTGAGAAATCTACGTCTTCTGATATGCAAAAGTTGCTGAGAAGTCATATCCATCTCGTGGCTTCTTTTCCTGTTGCTGCCCTTGAACCAAAATTCGTCCTTGCATGTGCAGCACGCTTTGATAGACAATCCAGGACAATTAAGGATGATGATGGCAACGTAGTTATCAGACTTGATGCTGAGACAATCAATAGAGTTTTCAGAGTACCTGATGCAACCACTTATTCAGAGATTTCATTGAAGAGTGCTCACAAACATTTTGAGCAGAAAAAGAATGATTGTATTAAACACACCAACTCTAAATGGCTTCTAAAATCACGACCTTGTGCGACCCGTATGCCCAAGTTGTATCGGTCTGATTTTATAGAAGAAGTTAACGACATGATCACTCTTTTGAGCAGAATTGCAGGGTTAAAAGTTTCTAACATGTTTGAAACCTGGATGTATAAGTTCATGGTTGTCATTAGAAAAGCACAACATCCAATTTTCTGGGGAGAAATAATCAGTGACTGTTTGTGCGAACAGCTTGCACAGGTTCCTACCACTCTGACCTTCTACATGAATTCATATTTGGTCTACATAGCAGCTTCCTTGAGACATTTTCCAGGCTTATCTCCTGAAGGCGACAGATCATTGGTGCCCGTATGGAAATATTATGATCAGCTGACTTTTATTCCAAGTCGAGCACATTATAGAAGGGTACAAGATGCCTTCTTTGGTTATTTTATGTGTTTGTTTGACAAAGAGTTGGTAAATAACAGGGTATCAGATGCAGCTTGGAATAAGGTAAATCAATATGGCTGCTTGTTCCTTCAATTTCCAACATTCACCTATATGAGAGTTGGCTGCTTTGAAGACCAACCTTATATGCTCCCAAGATATCCAACTGATAAGATCATTCTGATGGAGCTGGGAAGGCAATTGATGTCAGTTCATTCACGTCAAGTTATACAACACAAATCTGGAATTGGTATTTCTTCACATAATCCATTGGTAATTGGCAGGTATTCTTTGACAACCTCTTCAAGAGCTAAGGCAATGGAAACTGAACTTCAGGAGATAACATTGAAAAGATTCCAAGCTAGAGTGGATTTTGATTACAGGAGGATGAAGGATAAAATAAAAAGAGTCTTCACCCATGTTCACCGCATCGAAGACATTTGGGCAGACCTTCGGACAGATAAGGATATATACAAAATGGATTATTGCAGACTGACTTTGGAGCAAATCATTGACCTGAATCTGACTTTAATTCCAGAGGGAGTAATTGATGATAAGCAGATTTTGGATCCTGAGTATGAAGAACAGGGAGTTGCTAATGCTCCCATTCCTGCAATTCAATGGTCTCAGAAGGAATCCGTCTCTATCTTTGATAGATTCCAATCAGTCCTGGCGAACACCAACTCTTGGCTCAAAAGCATAGGTATCAAGACCATCAAAATCAGAGTTAGAGTTGAAGATGACCCAGCTGGCCCTAGAGGATTGAAATCAGAAATTAGGGAACAATCTAAGGAAGGAGCTTCCTCTTCAAGTACCAGAATCAAGCTGAAAGTGAGCAGAGCTCCTGAACAACCATTGGATAGAGAAACATTAAAGGGTAAGGAAGTCAACGAAATGCAGATTCAGGTATTAAATCAGCAAGAAGAAGACGAGGTTCATGAGACCTCCACTATCCTAAGTGAGATAACTCCTCACATTGAGGCCCCAATACAGAATCAGCTATATCTCCTTTGTCTCCTATCGACAGTGATGTTGATTCTTTCTCTACCGTTTTTGTTCCTTCTATTCCAACACAAGAGACTTGTAATCAGCCTTCATCTGTAACAAATGCTCCCATGATGAACTTACCTAGTAACTTCAAGAGTATTTTTGATATCAATCCAATCTTTTCAGCTATGTCAGAAACAACTCTTCCAGAAATTGATACGTCTGTCACGAACTTTGATTGTTTCATGGCCAATCCTAGTTGCAATTTGTCTTCTGAGCAAAACATTGTTGCTATACAAACTGAGGCACCTTCAAGAATTTCTGTTGTATCTCAAACTGAGGCTATTTCTACTGAGACCGCAGTTGCCATTTCAGATGTGACAACCTTGGATCTTCCTCCATGGCTAAATTCAATTGTTCCTAAGAGAAAGAAACAGGCAGTGTCTCCTGATATTTTTGATTTCCGAAAATTGAAGAAACAAAAACCAGTGATTGCAAAGAAAGCCAAAACAGTCTCACAGGTTTTTGTTGACAGCAACAGGATGAAATATGCTGAGATTGCAGAGCCCTTGGTTGATAAACCGCATGAAGAGATGCAGGTATCTGACTACAGGTTCACGAGGGTGGAATTGGGTAAGCAGACTCACGCTAATATGATGCAGGATGCTCAGAGTTCAGTGACAATTCTGACACAAAGCTATAACGAACTCTTAGCTAAAAAGGAAAAGCTCAAAGAAGACAATGCTCAGCTGGTTGCAGTCATTCAAAGGATTACAGGATCATCAGAGGCAGTTGATTCTCTATCTACAGCTCCTCCAAATGAATCAGTTAGACAATTAGAAAGAATTGCGCAAAAGGCCAAGGCAATTGATTCATGGATAACTCAGCTAATTGAGCAAAGTGTTCCAATGATTGAGAAGACGTTGCAAGTTTTCAAGAATGTCAGGATAGCAAAGATAAAACTGAATCGGACTTTAGAAGCCTTCAAGCAAAGTTTGGAAACGCTTGAAAAATATTTAAAAATCTGGCATGAGATAGATCAAGTTGATTTACTAATCCTATGCAGCAATTTGATTTTGCCAAATAGGGAAAAGTACATAGAATTTGAGGAACTTATGACAAATAGGTCATTGGTCATTCAAGATCTTATCAAAGATATCCAGGCTACTTTAGAAATGAATGACGAAGTTCAGCAGGATATTCTTTCAAATTTTGAAAAGATCTCATGTACAGTTTTGAATCAAGAAGATGAGTTACTTGAAGTTGATTCAGTTACTTCAGATATGGCAGCCAATCTTCGTCAACAAATAGAATCAGAGCAGTTTTCTTTGGATTCGATTCAAAAGCTCATCAATCATCAAACAATCCTTGAGAAAATGCAAAAGACTCATGAAGAGCATAGATTGGCAACTATCAAATACTTTGATGTAATTTTGAAGACAGTTGCAGTGGCCAAGAACACATTGGGTCCAGATCCGAACGAGTTGAAGACCATCATCAGCAAATTCTTATCTTTTAAAGATAAGAATCAAACAAATTAAGTTTTAAATTGTTTTATGTAATTTTACTTTCGACAATATAAATGTAAAAACAAATTTTTGCAATTGCAAGTGTTCTTTCCTTGCAATTTTCGAAAATGTAATTACATGTAAAATCTTACAAGACAAATCACAATTTGGATTGTAATTTTGAATAAGTCAATCGCAATTAGTTATCGGTTGAGAGATTTTCTCAAGTTTGTTGAGATCCTCCCACCTTTTTCTCCAGACCTTCCTCCTATAAATACTTGAGGGGTCTATTGTAATCTTTGTCTTTTTAGCAAGCAAGAAAACTCTGCAGAATTTTATACTCATAAAGTCTTTGAGCTTTATAGTGAAATATTGTAAATTTTCAAGTGATATCAAGAAGCTATAATTTCAGACTTTGAGCTGAATTTTTGTTATGCATCCTAAATGTTCTTATGTCATTTTGGGTCATTCTTATATTGTGATTACTTGAGAATTGTTGAAGATTGCTGAAGAGAGATTCAATTTAAATATCTGCAGTCTTTGTGCTGTAAATCTGAGAATTGAATTCTTAGTTAGTGTTAGAAATAGAGAAGAATTATAAGTCTTTACGCTCATAGTATTTCTCATTTAGAATAGTTGAAAGCATACATTATAATTTCAGTCTTTGAGCTGTTTTATCTTGTATATTTCCATAAAGTAATCGTTCTGAAAAAAGGTTGATAGGATTTCATTCTTTAAGACTTTGTGCTTATCGAATTGTTTTCCCGTCCCGGAGGAAATAACGGAAGTCTTTGCGCTTTCAGGAAACTTTATTTCCTTTCTCTTAATTTCACTGTGTAGCTGTTGTAACAAGTTTTAGTAACATTTACTGTGTCTTTTCTGTGAAGAGAGAAGAACGTAATCTTTCCTGAAACAAGAGGAACGATTGCTGTCCTACCCTTAATTTTATTTAGTTAAAGGGGGAGCCTTCCCTTAATTAGGAGAGTTTAATTCACGTGCTGTGGTTGAAATCTCAATTTTGTACGCTTTCACGAGAATACAAAATTTCCAACCAACAAAACACGAACAAGAATAGATAAACCTAGCCCACTTTTTCCCATGACTCCCTACTCTAGGAGTTTGAAGCGATTTCCACACTTAAACAAGTGAATCTTTCAATCTTCTAATATATGTTGAAACCCTTAATCTCTATCAATCACCTTGATGCCTTAAATCTGAAAAGTCTCCATTCCGCTGATTTAGCATCAATTCTTTATTGAAAATATATCCCAAAAACTCTTTAAGGTTTAATACCAAGCAGTCATGAGAAAGATATGGTGATGGTGGGTGTCTAAACCTTAGAATGACCTCCTCAAATTAGCTGTTCAAGGGCAAATATCTTGTCACAGAACTCACTGAAAATCTGAGAGAATTTAGGTACTTTGATCGAGTGAATCAGACAAAGGTTCATAGATAAAAGACTAATTGTCATTAAAAGCAAAACCATAGGCACTGAAAACTGCATTTTATTATCCCTCACCACAACTGCTTCAGTGGCACATTTCACTGAAGATACCAAGGTTGAACTATTTTGAGTTGCAATGATGAAAGTTGCTTGCATATATTGGTGCCTGGATTCAATCTTTGCATGCCTTAAAACTGTTTTTTGCTTTTGCAACTGACTGAAGCACCACCTTTCCTGATTTTTCACAACACTTCAACAAAAATAACCTGCTGGCCTACTGAGTCTTAAGGCAGAAAAAGTGAGTGGCAGAAGATTCAAGTGGCAAAGCCACTGCTGGAGCAGCCCAGTTAACTTTTGTGCCTTTCCTCAAGTTGGGCAGAAATAACTTATGGAAAAGCCACTCCTCAAAGGTGCCCAGCAATCCCTGTTACTTTGGACAAACATTTTAAACATTTTTGTCACTTTTTACATGACACGGTGCTGATGGCTAACCTCTTTGCCATATTCCTGATGTTTGGTGGAATTTTATAAGGGTTTAACCCACCAAAAAGTGGCCTTTTTCTGATTTTACTTCACTTTTCTTTGGCACAGATCACTTGAGTCATACCCACTTTTGAATGTGTTATGGAAAAAATTACTCAAGGTTCTGCCAATGAACATGTGTGTCTTAGTCATGTTATCCTTCACTTGAGCAAAGATCACCATAATTTCCTAGTACAAGGTACCTCAAGTAGCTGATTTATTTTTCAAATAAGTATTTAGGCTTTTATTGTTTGCCAAAAGATATAGTGAGTGACAGAGATAGAAAGTTCCCTAATCTATTCTAACAGGAGCTTTTTCATTTGACAAGGATTGAGCTAGTACTACTTACCACCCTCAAATTGATGAGCTAAAAAATATTGTAAACATGTGGATTGAGGATTACTTAAGGAATTATCTAGCATTATAGCAAAAACCATGTATCAAATGGCTCTATCTAGAAGACCAATGCTATAACACCACACATCACATGTACATAGACATGACACTATTCTAATCATGGCTTTATATGGATATGAGCCTCAAACCTTTATTGACTTGGTCATTTATAATAGTAGGGTGTTGAGGCCAAGGGCTTGGTAAAACAAAGCCAAAAAAATCTAAAGACTCTCGAGGGCAACCTCAGACACACATTGAATTAGCAAAATTGTGTGCAGATCAATGTCACACCAAAAGGTCCTTCAAAGTTGAAGATTTGGTTTTCTTAAGATTGCAGCCATACAAGCAGTCTTCTCTTAAGAGGAGTAAAGCAGAAAAGCTCAAGTTCCACTTCAATAGGCAGAAATTCTGAGTAGGAGTCAGCCTTCTATGCTTTTTGACCAACAAATCATTTTAGTTTTTGGGTATGGCTTAGTATAGTTAATAAATTGATCATTAAGGGAGGGTATTAAAATAATATTGTAATATTTTGTTTATAATGGTCAATTAAGTTCTTGGGATAGACTTTAGGAATATTCTTTTATTCTTTCAATTAAGTTCTTATCCTTTGCTTTATTAGTTGTCAATTTTATCCTTTACGGATAGATCTTTTTTTTTATTAGTTATTGATCTTATCCTTATCGAATAAATCGCTTTTCTTAATTGTCGATCTTATCCTTATCGGATAAATCATTTGTAACTCTATTTAAGGAGACTTTCGCTCCTTTGTTAATATCGAATATCTTGATAATCAATTCTCTGTGTTTTTAATTATTTTACATCAAAGCTACCTCCCTTGGACAACGAGGGAAAATTGATATTGGTTTTCGAGAAGATCATTGACTCCAAGGAATTAAATTTAAGAACTAGCAGCATAACAAAGTATTTGTTCTATTGGAAGAATTTCCCTACTACGGATGCCACTTGGGAAGAAGTACAAATTTTGGAGCATCCAAATTTGCAATTGCTTATGGGAAAGCAATTCTAGGAAGGGTAGACTATCATGTCCCCTTTCTCGATATAAGTATTTGGGGGTCCCCAAGTCTATTATTTATCTCTTGTAAGCTAAAAGGGTGACACGAGGGAAACAATATAATAATATAACTTAAGTTGATCTAGTAACTTTATGGCATATTTATAGATAAGGCAACTTATGTTTTATTACTATAAAGGGGTACGACATCAAAAGGTGTTTCTAGAAAAGACGATCAATATAATATTGTATTAAAAAGGTATTTTCTAGTCACTTTTGAAATAAAGCAAGATAAGGTTTTTAAAATTAAAATGAGGGTTATTAAAGGAGAGGCTAGGCATAGAAAAAAGCATCCATTTTATGCAATCAAAACCTATTTTTCTAAGATCGGGCATTTTGTTCATCTTCTTGCTTGAGGATGAAAAACCCTCTAATCCTCTATGGTGGCTTCATTCAAAGATTATAGTTGTGCTAAAGCTTTCAATTTTTTAAGTGTGAAGTTCAATATCATCAAATACCTTGTTATTTGTTGTCTTTAACAAATTTGATCACTATTATTCATCTTACCCGGTCGCACCTCTAGCAAGTTTTTGTACTATTGCAAATCCAAATCGCAACTAAAAGTGAAGGAATCCATACATTTTAGAAGGGTGATTGGTGTATTGCTAGCTGCCATACTTATTGAGGGTGAATTGCAGCATATAATTAGGCTGTCGTACATTAGTTTATTGCTACGTGAGGCATTGGGTATTCCTTGTAGCAGCCGCATCATTTTGGAAACGTGTTAACAGGATTTGAGGGTGTTTTGGGGAAAGTTATACCAATCCATAAGATTGTCATGCCATTCAAAACCCTACGACAATATTTGATATTTCAGTCCCATCTCTGTTCTAATATTGAAGATTTCTGGATACAAATGGTACTAGGTAAAATGTATGAAATCTTACTTCAATATTATATGTTTCCAATATTAATATATGATGGTTTGATAATGTAACTCTATGCAATTCCCTGCCAAGGCCATTATAGTGTTTGTGTTTTATTTTGGAAGGCTCAACTACCATAACCAGCATATCTTTAATCTTAAATTTTGTATTTGTTTCACATTGTAAGTTGTGCAGCTTGCCAACAGCAAGTACAGTAATTTATATTGTTAATCAACTTATCACCATATGCTCTCACCCTACCCATCTTGGGCTCTTAGTGATAAAAAATTGTGAAGTTGATATGCTACATGATGAAATTGTTAAAAGACAAAGAAATCAGCTTGGGAGATAACATCATAGAAAATCAAATAAAGACAACAAAGAGATTGAAAGTTATTACTACAAGAAAATAGGTCACACAGCCTAGAACTGTGGAATTCAAGACAATGATTTTCTCAAGGGAAAGCCCAAATCCAAACCAAATGTAGCTTACGTAGCCACTATTGAAGAACCTCTAGATGCTAATAGTGGTGATGACCTCACTTAAGAACAATCATTTTTCATATTTAAAGATGCTCACTCTTTGAAGATAGGATGGAATCTAGTGTAAGTAAATTTCATATGGATGGATGTCCAAATAGTTAGAAGTTTGTGGATCTTGAGAATTATACCCTTACAAGGGTCATGAGACAACTTGATGGAGCACTATGGATGTAGCTTAAAATAGATAGTTGTCTAATAATTTAAGAGGTTCATAATTCAAGAGTTTAGGGATTTGGAATTCAAGAATTTAACTCAAGAGCTACAACTTTACAAGGGTTAAAGGGCAACTTGGTGGAATTCTACCTAGCCCAAGATCTACTTTCAAGGAGAAGCTTCTAAAGAATGCATGGTTATATTTGGTTCTATTGTTTTAGTTTTAGGTCAATGTTTTTGTCTTATGTTAGTATGTTTTTCTTTCAATATTGTAAGCCTTAAGAGGAGATATTAGAATATAAGGCTTACCAATTGTAATAAAGTCACCTTAGTAACTTTACTAGTGTGCAATAATGTTAGCTATTATATTGTTATTATATTTTAGGGTTGTGGACAAGTGTCACATTTTTAATTGTCAGTTACATCTCCTCTATATAAGGAGATGAACCCCTTTGTAATAGTCACTCCAATTTTTCATAATATTATATTGCTTTATTGCAATTTTGTGTTAATTGCTCATTTCTTAATAATACACTAGTGATCACATATAAATCTTAAAAGAAGAATTATTGAGCTGATTTTCTAGACAACTAATTAGCAATGAACATGAAAGGAAATTGAGAGCATTCAACACCACCAAAAAAAATACACAAGGATTTACCCTCAAGAACCTGAACTCCCAGAGAAAACTCTAGCAAAAATGAGGTAAAAGAACCATTTATGCCTTATCTTCAATGGCAAATACAACCTTAGGCCTCTCAGACACACAACTAGGAAAATCAATACATAACACTTCACACATTCTTTAGTTTATGAACTATTGGAAGTCACTTCAATTCTCCTATTCTTCCAAATAAATTCAATTGAATGTTTCCAATGACTTATAGTACTAGTACAGGCCCATCATGAATCTCAGAAGTCACCAAAAATTGAATGGAAAAGAAATTTGAAGTGTTTTTTTGGTGTTAAGAACGTTTCTAGACATGTGACAAAACCACCACTTCAGTACAAAATTGTGCCGGCAGTCATGTAACCCTGCCTAGTGAAAACAATGGTTTTGCAATGCAGCCTGAAATACTCCATTTTCTTTGTTTTTCTTCTTTTGATGTCCGCACCCTAGACTATGCATCTTCTACACTATGTTACACTTCCCCTTTGAACTTTGAAGTTGTTTGATCCTTTTACAGATCAAAATGAGTAGATCAGAATGTTTTCAAACTGAATTTTCTACCGTATGTGAAGGTTTATTCTGTAATTAATGTTAAGACCTTATATCTCTTTGAGCCTTTAATGTTAGACGAAGAAGAACAATAACAATTCTTACCTTCTATTGAAGATCTTGTGCCTGGTTCTCAAGTAGACTTCAACAAGGATGATGTTCTATAGGTGAAAAAGAGGGTGACAAGAAAGGGGGGTTTAGGAGACACGGTAGATTTGTTTGAAAGGATAAAAATCAAGCAAAGAAAAATGGTATCCTCAACACAAGGTGCAGGCATCATTTCCTTATCAATTGATTTCCTAAGCTATTGGGGAGCAAAAGCTTCCAAATTGGCAAGTTATAATCCAAAATGGATCAGAAATGTTAGTAAACTTAGCTAACATCACCAATGAAGGCTCTTCATTGACAAGACATAACATGAGACTCATTCCCTAAGGCAAAGATAATATATTTAGTTATAGAGAATTCAAAAGATGAAAACAAGCATATAAGTCACTTAGAAAACCAGTCACTAATGATTATTTTGACCCAAAACAAAAACGTCTTACAATTTTGATTAGGGCCAAAACTGTTACGTTTACACAAACAAATAGATTTGACCATGAGCAAAACCACCATAGGTAAGACAAATTATGGCCAAAACCATTACAATTGAGCAGACGGATGGTTTTGCCTGGATCAAAATCATTCTACGTAAGACAAAATAGTAGAATCCCCAAACAAGGAGCTAGAGTGTTTGGAATTTCGTCTTTTGCTGTTATAAAGTATTTGGGCATACTCTAAAAGATCTCTTGTGACTTTTGGGCTATACCATCCTTGTATGACATTGAGAAGGAGTTCCTTTCATTATCTAATAAACTATAAGTGTACTTGGTTGTATTAAAATATTAAATGTAATATTCATGGTCATCTTAACTTTAGTTAGTCGTAAGTTTACTTATAATTAACTTAGTATGCTTTTAGTAACTTTTGTCTACGCTTAAGTTGTTTTTAGCATCTTTCAATTAATTGCTTTAGTTAGCTTTAGTTTAATTGCTTTAGTTAGCTTTAGTTTATGATGTCAAAGTGCAGCTGGAAACAAATAGAAAGGATCCAAAAACACCTAATAACAAGCAATCTCAAAGTTAAGGCCACGGTCCCATATGAAATTCTTTTAGCTGAAGCGGGGGCTTTTCCCTTGGAGGCATCGGCGATAATTCGGTTGATAAGTTATCTAAAGAAGATTGAAAATATGGACAACCACCGGTGGCCCAAAGCGGTTATGGAGGAGGCGCTAAACCGTAGAAAGAAAACCTGGATGAAGCAGAACAACAAGTGGCTGAACAAGTGGGACATCAAATTACAGGAGTGTCCTAGCACCAATAGTGAAATAAAAAAATACGTGAAGGAAAAATTTAGGACTGCCATGTGGTCAAATCAGATTGGGCGAAAAAAAGCATACTACGTCAAAGAGTTTAACCCGACAAAGGATCATGGCGAAAAAACGTATTTAGGGGCTGCTATTAAAGGGAAAGCGAGGGTGTTAATTGCACAACTGAGGACGGGATCGCATCATCTTAGATGTGAGACCGGTAGATGGAAGTCTCCTAAGGAAACATGGGAAGAAAGAACTTGCATTTTCTGCGATAAGGGGGTGGTTGAGACGGAGCGACACTTCTTCATGGAATGCACAGCGTATGAAGACATTCGTAAACAGTATGCAAATAGTTTGTGTATGGATGATATGCAGCAGCTATTCGAGGAGGATAAGATCAATCAGGCGGCTAGTCTTCTTGTCAAAATCAATATTAGGAGATCTGATTTAGAAAAGAGCATGAAAGAAAATTAAGTTTGTTTCTTGGTCCCATAGACCGTTTAGTCTCGTGGACGTCATTAAAATCTTTCATTCATTCATTCATTTTAGAAACATCGTCTTGTACTTTTCTTTATAAGGAGCTTTCGTCTCCTTTTGTAATCAAGCAATTATGAATACAAATAATCATTTCATGGTATCAGAGCTTAGGCTCAAAACTGATTTTTTTTTGCCAATTTTTTTAAAAATAAAAATTGAAGAAATTTCTGAAATTTTTTTAGAACCAATTTTTCTAAAAATCTAAGGGTTTTTCAAAGCCAGTTTTTTGAAGGAGATTTTCAAGGTGGATTTTCGTGCAATTTTTAGTGAATATTTTCAAAGAAGATCAAAAGCAAAATCTCGGATTTTTTAAAGCTTCAAAATCACAAGTTGTTTTTCTGTGGAAATCGCGCGACTTCTAAAGGTGTTTTGGTAGATTTTCTTCCTAAAGATTTGCGGCTGTTTTTTTTTGCAACAAAATCGCAAGTTGATTTTCCGTCTATGTTTTCCGCCTAAGTCTTCTTTTGCTCGCATTTTTGTCTAATTTCATGGACACATTTCTTGGTTTTCTTTTGGCGACGGGTTTCTTTGAGTTTGGTTTTTTTTGAATCATGTTTTTTTTGAAGAATTTGTATGATGTGCAACTGAGGCATTTACTCAAACAGCAACGGGATCTTTCATTTTTGGCATGCTACTCTTTCGGTCGCATTTTCACGCAATTTTGCTAAATTAATGGTCATCTTAACTTTAGTTAGCCATAAGTTTACTTGTAGTTAACTTAGTCTACTTTTAGTAACTTTTGTTTACGCTTAAGTTGTTTTAGCATCTTTCAATAAAGCAAAATTAATTACTTTAGTTAGCTTTAGTTTACGATGGTTTCTTTTTAGAAACATGATTTCATCTCCTTTTGTAATCAAGCGATTATGAATATCAACAATCATTTCAGGTTGCACCAATCAAACAGTCTTAATCAATCGAAAACATGGCCAAATTGAAATGCTTAATCGTCCATTAACAGCCACCTAAGGGTGATGTCCCATGTCGCTCTTCGCAAAACAAATAAAAAATAAAAAGTACCAAAATATTGCCACTGTGTAACAGAGAAATTGAACATCTCAACACTTCAAATTTCCACGCTGTTGTTGCTGAAAGTTCTCTTGACATGTGAATTTTTAACGGAAACAAAACATTGTAATGCTAAAATGTTAAATTGCACGCCCTAGCATTAAAATTGAAATAACTGCCATGAAAAATGGGGTGACGCATATATTTACATAACGTTTAATTAGGCGCATTATTGTTGGATTTTACAGTTTACAAGCAGAAAGCCGCACATTTTTTCAAAACACATAAAACCGAAGGAAGTGCGCATCATGATTGCTAAGCGCGCGACGAAAACGCTGTAATATGAAGACAAACAACTAGGCTTTCTGTACCGCAATTCCTCTGGATCATCTCCTCTATTTGAAACATTATCATTATCATGTTGTCCGCGGATTCTACTACCATTACACGAAACGCGTTTTCTGATGCCGCCAAACATATTTAGGCATGTGACTGACCTCTTAAATATCTGACTCCTCGTTCCTGAAGCGTAACCTTCATACCCATTGTGACTGTGTGAGCAAACTCTGCAAACGTTGAAAGCTGATAGGCAGAACACCTGGGTTCGCAGTTGAGAGGCACAAGTGTTAGAGAAAGTGGGGTTGAAGTGTACAAAGATTTAGCGGGAATCGAACCCACGACGTTGGTGTTTCTTCTTCAGCGACTGAGATGATCTCAAGCGCTGTGCGAGCGGACTCAGCACAGTGGTGCTTTGTGTTGGTATATCACCCTAGGAGGTCGCGCTCTTTGGCTTTAGTGACACGTTTGAAAAAAAGGCTTCAGGGCCCACCTATATTCGGTGGCGAAATGGTGGCCAAGATAAATTTTGTGGACTAGCTGGAATCTGAGTATTAAGAAAAAAAATTATTTGAGAAGTATAATTATTATAATGTACGTTTGTAAATTATTATTTATGAAATATATTATAGTAAGATCGATTTAAAAATTAAACACTTAAATTTTGATAAGACATTTTATAATGAAGTGTGTTTTTAAAATGCATTACACATTCTAAGTGTGTTTGTAAAATACAGACAAATCAGCTATAACAGAGATACAGAACAACAGTAGCTACATGGCTGCAATAATTAAATTTAGTGTTTGTAAAATAAATAAATTTAATTATTGCAGCCATGTAGCTACTGTTGTTTTGTATCTCTGTTATAGCTACAATAATTAAATTTATTTATTTTTTAAAAAGGTGTGTTTGTAAAGTAAATAAATTTAATTATTGCAGTTATGTAGCTACTGCTGTTCTGTATCTCTGTTATAGCTGATTTGTCTGTATTTGTTCATATTGTTTTGGTGATCTTATCCTCTTTGCAGTTTATAGCTGCATTTTATTTTTGTAACTTGCATTTCAATATAAAAAAATTAATAAATTTGAGTTCATTTATATGTCAATTTAATAATTAATAATTATATTAATAAATATAATTAATGAATATAACTAGTGAGTGGGTAACAAAAACTTCTTAATATAATGTAGAATATTTTTTATGTTCAAGTGCATATATATTTATGTAAAAACTTAATAAATTAATATATCTTTAATACATCTATTTAAAAGATTTTGAAGAGAATCTAAATAAATATAATACTTAAATACTTAACTTATATTTTTACATTATGTTCTATTTTAAAATTTTGTATACTAATAATGTAAATATTCAAATATTTTATATATTTATAGATTAATAATTAGATAGTATAAAAATTTAATATAATAAATAATTAGTAATTAGATAAATAAAAAATGTTTCATATATAAATTAATATATAATATGGATATCTCCCAACATTTTAGAACACACTTCGTTATAGACATAGTATTTTTTAATTAAAGTTTTTTCTTCTTTTAAGAAATAATTTTGAGGTTTTATATAGTGATCACAAATATTTTCTCAAAATATAAAAACACTAATACAAATTGTTAATTTTAAATCTTAGAAGTGGTATGAATATAAATATAAATATACTAATATAAATTGTTATAACATTTTTTAACAAGATAAAACTTGTAAATATATAGAAGTTTCTAATACATTTAGGTCTTATAGAATATTTTATTATGTTAGACTACAATAAAATCACTTTATTTTATTTTTTTATTATAGAGTTAACTTTAAGTGTATGTATATTTGATCTTCATGTTATTAGAAGCTAAGTTAAAGCACTTCTTGCTCTATAAAATATTACCTCTTCTAAATTATATTTGGAAATATTATTTAGATATTTTTTTTCCAAATAGTGGGATGTATTGTAATATGGTGATTAAAAGAAGCATAAGATGGATGCTTTCATGCTCTAATGCAATTTAAATGAATGTTGATGGCACTATAAAAAGATATCCTAAACCAACCAAGTCAAGTTATGTTTTTCAAGATAATTAAAGTCAATGTTATAATGTTTCAAGATATAGCCTAAAGAATATTACTAGAGAAGTGAATGAGATATGGAAAAAGAAATTTCTATATGATTTCAATTATACATCCAAACTGTTATATCTAGATTAATTATGTGGTAATTGATTGTATTTAATTTAATTAGTCTAAATATTATGTAGGGTGTGATAAAAACTTTAACTTTTTTTTGGTGAAACTAACTTCTTTCATGATCAAGGGTTTTGTCTTCTATATTAGGGTTTTCAAAATTAAATTTTTAATTACATATTTTTATTTTAGATTCCCCTAGGGTTTGGATCCACCCTTATTTGTGTCTTGTTAACTTATCTTTATTAGGGCTTGGGCTTGTATCATTTTATCTATCTTTGATCTCATTCATCTACCATTAGTGTGTGCTTCACTGATACATTTTACATTATGGACTCTTATAATATATTGGCCTTGGCCTC
>VDFB02355099.1:21551-65252 GCA_007258455.2 Sequoia sempervirens
TTTATTACAACTTTTAAAAAATATAAAAACTCATATGTCTGACCACTTTAACTTGGTCAAAACTTCATGAAATTCATTTTTTCTTTTTTTTAATCCTATAGTATGCAAAGCATAGAATGTGATACATGTTTTGGATTCAAAAAATGTGATACCATTTGAAAGCTATAGATGTTTTTCAATCAACCTATCAATCAGGACATTAATTGTAATTCAAATAGAAAATGAATAATAATTACTTATTAAATTCAATGTAAAGAATAATTTATATTGGTGGAAAGCTAAGAATCTCCTTTAAAAACCTTTTTCGTTTCATCAATTTTGGGTTAAAAAATTCATCATCCACATACCCATCATATTGCCACTTTTTGGCCCATCATGATCCTGTACATACCCTAATATTAACTATAATCATTAGAGGATCTGCTTGCTTCTGTACTTCCGGAGATGGGAGCTCCTATGGATAGAATGTAATATTCAATGAATCCACACAAATATAAGCTATCAAAATATTGGTATCTATTAGCCTAGTGGAAGAAGGCAAGAGGGTCTTTTACAAGGATTCCTAAAGTGTATCGTGATAAACTAGAGTAGACTGAAGCAAGTCCCACAATGAGATCTTAGCCAGAGTAACTCAAAGTTTCTCAGCAAGATTGCAATCACTGGGTGCTTTAGTTGTGGGTTTAGGTTCTTGAGGAAGGCTTGGTTTTTTAATCATATTATTCTTATAAGTATGGGCTACTACTCTATAAAGGGAGCCTTGGAAATATTAGGAGGATCATTATCAGATGGAACACTATCAATAGAATAAACCCTCTTAGGAGAAGGACTAGTTGGAGTCACGTAAATGACTGGTCTCTTAGGCCTTTGAGGGGTAGTGGAGACATAAATTACATTTACATAATCATCACAACTAGTAGAGTAATTATTCAAAGACATATTCTCAACATCGATCCAAACAAGATAAACGTGGAAGGATATTTATCATTCACTAATGCATCATCTCTAGAGGAGAGTGCATTGGAGTAATAAGAAATTCATCATTCAAAAATACAATTTCTCTAGGAGAGAGTGCATTGGAAGGTGGAAATCCCACAATAGTGGTTTACAATTTTTGGCCAAACTAGACACTGAAATAATTTTTTTTAACTAAATCTTCACTTTCAGGAACCTATAGCAGCTAAACCGTGAGGAATTTGAAAATGATACAAACTAGAGTTTCGTGAAATTTTGTCTATAAATTCTAAATATATTTTTTTCAAAATTTTTGGAATTATATTGCACTTCTTTTTCCATCTCCCTCCAAAACTAGTTTTTTCAGAAAACAACATTTTTAAAAAGTGATGCTCACTGTATAACACAACTTTTTTTCCATGAAGGATAAAATTCTAATTCTTTCAAATTTAGATTCATAACTCTGATATCTAGTGCTTCCACTTGGTTAGATAGTTTTTTATTGAATATTTTTTCTTTAATCAAGTTTCAAATTCAAACCAATTATAATTCAGACATAGCGCGACCGTATAACACGTAATTTTTTTGGTATGTATCGAAATTCAAATTTTTCTTTTCGATCGATCTGATCGATCGATCTGATGATCTACAAAAATAAATATAATAATTAAATTAAATTCTATTTTAAAATTATACTTTTGGGGAAGTTTATAATAAGGAATAAGCATACTCTGAAAAAACATAAATTTTAAATGAATCTATTTGATCCCCAAAAGGTAAATCAAAAGCGGTTTTTTATTAGCATTTTGATAGGGGTAGAGGAGACTCCATTATAGGTATGGTTTAAAACTAATGGGGTTCTATCCAAGGGGTTTGATTTAAGGGGGTTTGATCAAACCCTCTTCAATTGGAATTCTTTAAATGGAATATTTTAAGGCTTAAATCATTATATTTTCAAAAAATATGTGATTTCAGCAAAAATCAATTCCTCCCAGAAATTGTAAACCAGCTTTGTGGGATCACTCAGAGATTCATCATTCACGAATGGATCATCTCCAAAAGAGAGTGCATTGGAATGAATGGAAGTTCATTATTGTAAAATTCATCATATCTAGAAGAGAGTGCATTGGAATGGAGAGAAGGTAGAGTAACATTAAGAAAGGTATCAATGATTTCATCTTCTTGTAAAAAAATATCCTCTAAAGCCAAAGGACTTTCATAAGAAGGGTCAAAGATATCAAGTGACATAGACAAAGCCAAGTCACCATCATATGCATGAAATGGAATATCATTAACATTTTGAAAAAAATTAGATACTAAACCAACAAAAGAAGATATTAAATTCATTACAATTTTTTTGGTATTTTCTATGTTCTAGTAATTAGCATTTTTGGAGGTCTTCACAGTAGAATTTGAGGTCGGAACTTGTGTTGATCCCTAAAATTTGATTGCCAAAGGCACTCGTATTTAAGGGACTAAACTAGTTCTCTAGGAGACCTTTCCAACAGTGCAAAGGATTATGAATTTCAAGCACTGAGTCAAAATTCATGACCCCACCAAGCAGGGGTAGATAAATTCCTAGTTTTTTTAAAAATATCCTCTTCACATTAGGTTCACCAAAATGTAGAGAAGGGGGATTTTCTATTCACGAGTTCTCTTCATTCAGAGAGCCTCATGAGGAAAACTGCCCTAAACTACCTTAGGAATCAATGGTGAAAGTTTCATATTTGAAAGACCAAGTCACAAAGATTTTCTAGATAAATAGAAAAGCTCTCAACCAAAGGACATTAGTGTGGGATATGAATGATAGCATGGCGTGCTAGCATCCCAAAGGTTCGATGGCATCTCGTATGGACCAGAGAATGAGTTTATCATAGAAAATTCCTAAATGACTGCTAGCTATTTGATTGCTAAGAATTTTAAAAATGTGATAAAGTAGTAGAATGCAATAGAACTAAAATAAATTGGAAATAGAAATGATGTAAAAGATGAGGAGAAGAAAGAAAGGAAAGAAGATGCTTAGAACAATCCAAGTAATGAAGCCTATAGCTAGTAGATGTCTCAAGACTCAAAGTGTGTAATATCTCTGGAGAAAGTTGGGTTGTATAGGGTTTGCCCCTAATCAAACCCTCATTTTGGGTGTTCCCATCTCCATGGACAGCAAAAGATAGAGAGAGATGAACCTAAATGGACAAAAGCATGTGGTGAAAGCAAAACCCGCTTAGGAGTAGAACTCACACCACCAATTATGAGTGATAAACCAATCCCCGCCGAGGAGGAGAGAACTTGTATCATGAAATGTAGATGCAATAGAGAGGGGGTATGTGAAATATTGATATGCTTGCAAGAACAAGGTGAGGGAGATAGTAGTTGCAAGGCTTGAGGAAGCCAAAGAGAGCAAGAGCAAGGGAGAGGGATGCAAGAGCCAAGAGTGTTGCAAAAGGAGCTATGAAATCTTTGGAGAATTTTGTTGCAGCAAGCAATGGAGTTTTGCAAGCAAGAGTAAGGTGGTAGAATGCTTGAGAGAGAAGCCAAGAAGGAATAGAATAAGTTAGAAGTGGGAGAGAAGAGCTAGAAGAAGTTAGAGAGAAAAATGATCTAAAAGGATAGCTTTTAATGAGGGAAAAGAAGCTTCTCCAGATGTTACAAGGTGTCTTGGGCCATTACCACCGAAAAAAGGTGAGGACAAGGAAAGCATACCGTGAGATGTTGCTTCGAATGTTGAAATGTTGCAAGATGTTAGCTTGATGTGTAGATGTTTGCACTAATACACTAGTGTCTCGACACATCACGCTACAAAACAAAGTGAACATGAAAAGCACAAGATTTGATGCAAAGCTGATGCGCGAAGGGTAGATGCTGAAAAGGGGTCCCGAGCATCCTGAGAGGGGAAAAAGGTTGATTCAGGGGATAAAATGATCCCACACAAGTACTACGGGAGTGGGCACTAAAGCGTATGAAAAGAATGTATGTGAAATTGTGAGGGGCACAATTTATGACTATACACTTTTCCATACTCTGCAATGATTACATGTAACTAATTGGGGAATGTCTCAAATTCTGGTGCAAATGATCTTCAAATGAAATGAAATGTAATTGTAATTGAGCCTGATGCTTGTTGCTCCCTTGCTCTATAAAAGGGATTTTAGGGCTCATTACAGGGGTTCGAATTTTAGGTCTCAAAATGGTCTAGGTGAAAAGCTAAGTTCAGAAAAAGGCATTCTATAGAAAACATTAATGAATAGAACAATAAATTGTCTTGGTTATAAGTCATGTATGTAAGAATCGTAAATTAGTTTTATAAAAGCCATAAATATAAAAGAAAATTTTAGTTCTCAAGCATGTACTCTCCTGTGTAATTCCCTTGCAGATTATAAATGAAAGTGATCAATGACACTTTTGTTCGTCTCCAGTTGTTTTAATTGGATGTGTGTTTTGGCTTCAATTCAAAGAGTTGGTTAAAATGCTTAGATAAAGTCACAAGTCTGTGAGTGATGAATATAGGATTTGTTAAGAAGTAGTGCTCTAGATGCAGTGAGTTGAATACTACAAAGTAGTATGACAATAGTCCATCAATGTCTGAATTAAATGGTTGATATATTATTAGTTGTTGTGTATTTGACTCCATTGTCCCTATTGATAAATCACTGGTCTATTTGTTAGGAAATATTGCAAGTAAATGAACTAGTGATACACCTAGCTATGGATTTGAAATGAGAACAAAATTCATTAAAACATCTCTCAATTGTGAATTATGAGTTTGAAGTATTCCCCGATTTCTAGCAAACAGATAATAATTTACTCAAAGATATGCCAAATCTTTAGTGAATTACGTTTATTTGCAATTAATAGGAGTCAATCTGTGTAGAAATGTGTTCTCAATTAGACAAGTATCACTTGAGCACAATAAGGAACACCCTCCTAGGTCTCATAGAGCCTAAAGAGTAGGAGTGAAGGCCTCAGAATCATTTGCTCGTTTGTTGGCCACTAGCTTTGGAGATTCTTGAGCACAAGGGTTGGCTACCCTTTAGAGAACTTCAAGGTTCTGCTAGAAAAAAACACCAACACAACCTTTTTTCTAGGGGAGCTATTCAATCTCCTTGCATTCCATGACAAGAAAATCATTGTTGAAGGTTAGAGAAGTGGGAGTCAATGGTTTTAACTAACTCTTACTCCACCAAATTCTCGCCCATTACCTTAATTTTGTCCTGATCCTTCTCTAACAGAAGCTAAAGTTGTTGCCTCTGGTAAAGGATCATGCAAAGTCAAAGCCAAACCATCTCTCAAAACCTTGTCCACCGAAAAAGTTGACCCACTAGGGCATAATAGAGACTAGTCTGTATCCACCTAAGAGTCAAACCAGGTCTCCTCCAAACTACTATGCAACACTTTAGGATCCAACTGGTCCACACCCATCTTGTTTGCCCCAAAAAGCATCCTATCTTGAAAACCCTCTTGCTGATCCCTATCCTCCAGTACCTTGAAGTGATTAAAAGCCACATCTATTTGCCTATCTTTCAAGGTTCTCTTCAATCCTCTACCCCTATTACAAGGCTTAACCTGAATAAAACCCTCCTTATTAGTATCCCCCCTAGACATGAGTTCTTTCCCTTTATCCTTTGGAGGAGGTGGGCGAGACGACGTCTTAGTGGAAGCAGCATTCACATGTCCCCCAAAAGAGTTGAGTTTGGGACATTTTCTCTGAAGGTGCCCATAATCATGACATATCTGACACTGAAAAGAGAGAGCCTCATAGTCCAATTGTTGAATCCAATAAGTGGACCCAACCTGAATCTCCATTGAATCTGATAATGGTTTTTTCAAATCAATTTCAAAACAAATGTGAGCACATGAAATTACCTTTTTGTCCATTATTTGTTGTGAAGGACCCATCAGTTTTGCCTAGAAGCGCTGCAATCATGTGCATGACATCATTTCGCCATAACACTTGAGGCAATCAAGGGTGTCTCACCCAAACTTGGACCTTTGATGATAGTTCCTCTGTTGGGTTAAACCCTACATCCCAGGGCTTAATAAACAAACCCACCTGGTTATGGAAATAAGAAACCCTTCAAAAACCTTGTTTTGAAGTAGTTATTAGCCTTTTGCATAACCTCCATATCCCCTTCAGGACTCCAAGTTCTAGGTGCCCATGATTCTAGAAAAGGGAGAGAGACTTGAGTACCCGTAAAGTTACAAATCAAAGCACGATTGCTGAGATAATTAACGTCTTCTGCTATCAAGTCCAACTGAATAACGGAAACCGGATGATAAAGACTCCTTTCCAAACACCCACTAGATTTCGAAACACAAGGTCCCCCAATTCGAAAGGCTCCTTCACCATTTAAAGTTTTTCTTAAAATCTCAATAACTTTACCATAACCGATGGGGATGGATCCACCCCCAAATCCATTTCTAAAATGACATTTTATTATTAAGTCATGTATCTGCGGTGGTCGCCATTATCAACAACTAAACCAAACAAAGAATCCACAAAAAACACCTCTTGCACGCCACAAAGCACCCCACAACCATGCACCAACATGCACCGAATAGATCTGAAAGCAATAAAAAAAAACCCCTAACCTGCAGCAAATCCATTCCACCCACATGAAGCACCATACACGCCTCCCCCCAGCACCTCCAAACTCCCCTGCAACAATCAAAATCCCCACCAAAGGCTTGCGTAGCCCAGCTATAGGTGCGATGGGCATGTATGCCCTATCGCGTAGAGCGCATGGACAGTCCCAATGCCATTTTCCTTGACCTTCATCCAATCAAAGTTGAATTCTTGATGACCATAACAAACTCATATTTCTTCATACAATTATCAAGTTTTCTATTAATGACCATCATAAAAATTTCATCTATGTTCCAAGTTTGGTATTTAAGGTTATTATGTGTTGATAAGTTGTGGAACATAGAATGAATGAATTAAATAAAATGAATTCCCATACAAAGTCCTTGAAATAAAATAAATAGGTATTGGAAAAAACAAATATTTGTGAATCCATGTTTAAAGATAGGAAATGGTTGTTTATTATTATTCTTCAAAATTTTGGACTTTATTATAAGTTAGAATCCTAATTCAATTTATTGTAAAGGTCATTGTGACATCTAGTCAAAGATATCTTTCCATCTTCATTTAGTATGGGTTGGGTGATTATAATTAGCTTTCTCAAGTAGGTGAAACTATTTTTCTAGAGGAGTAAGAATACATTGAGAATGAGAGAATCATGCTCTTGAGTTTGTAATATATAATCCTCTTATATTTTTTAAAATTCTTGTATAAATATGAGATGTCTATCTTATATTAGACTCAAGACTTTTTTTCATGTGCATCTTCATGGTTAAAAAGTCAACAATGTATTTTTATTAGTGAGTGAATGTGATTTTGGGGGAGAATACCTCTTTATGTTTGGGATTTTACTAGGAAGGCTTTGAGTTTCTAATCATTGCAATTACCATGGTCAAACTTTTTTTACTAGTACAATATTCATTCCATATCATATACAATCAAATTAAGTTTTTTAATTTGAAAGGTTATAATTAGAACTAAAAACTCTAGTTTAGGTCATTGTTAGAGGTATTTTCTAAAGGAAAAGAGTAGTTATGGATAAATGTACCTAATATATCTTTAGTGATATATCCACAACCAACCTTTCTAGGTTTATTTTTGGAAGATTTATCAAATTTGATAGTTTTGTATTCTTTGTTTGGTGGAATCTATTAAAATATATCTATAATTATTTGAGGAGATAATATATTTTATTCTTCTATATTTTCATAATGTTAACAATGTTTAATCGAATTATATTCTAAAAATGTCTAACTAGAATTTTATCAGACTTGAGAATGAAACACAAAAAATATTGACAAATAAAATGCATAGGACAATAATCAATGAAGCTCGTAACTATTAATTCATCAATCATAAAGAGGTACAATGTATATATTTAACAATATAAAAATGATTGTTTAGTTTATCTTCTAGATGAGTGTTCAACTTCTAGTGCAACTAGGAAATATAAAATATAAAATATTATCTTACTACACCTAGAATTATGTATATTAGTGTTACACCCCCCCTTAATACACAAGGGTAGTGTTAAAACCATTGTTTGTGTTGCACATTGGGAAACTTGTTTATGGTGCCTCATTTTCCTGATACAAAGCCTTAGTCTTCTACAAAAGGTTTGCATTAGCAATAACTTGTTTCATTTTGTAGTTTTAGAATTTTTAGGAACTAAGATATTTAATTGGTAAAGACTTGAGTTTATTTTCTCAAATTAAGTCAATTGTCTACATGATGTTATATCTCATTTTGAGAGAATACTATACCCATTTTCTATGAAAATTTTCAAGACCATTTTTTGTGTTGAGTGATGAATTATGTAAAATAAGATTGGTTAACTTCTATCTCTATCACTTTTGTGAATGAAAAATGGAGAACCTAGGTTGATTATTTCTACGAGTAGTCCAAAAGTGTGCTAGCTACACCATGCCACTTAAAAACTAGATAACCTCTAGACTAAATTTTCCATGCGTAACTCAAAAGTGTGTTGAAGCATGTACTGAATGAGCTAAATTTCTATCAAGCTAAAATATGAACCACTTTTCATCCACATGTTGACACATAAGAAAATCCTCCCATGATAGAAAAAATGTGTAAAAAATTAGGCATATGATGATCTTTCTTTATGCATAGTCATCACAAACCAAGATGAAACAGTTCATCATCTTAGGTGTCAAGTGTTGAGATGTTGCAACAATAAGTTATAATTTGTAACATATTGCAATGACAAATCCTCAATGGACAATATGAGAAGTCTCCAAATATTATGCTTGAAGAACTCAAAATTTGGGTCCTGATGTTTCTCCAAGCTCCATGCTCAAAGAGCTTGCAATCTAAATTCTAATGTCCCCCCTTGTTAGATTAGAGTAGAAAATTGTTGGAAAGGATTAGCTATAAAGAGAACAACATATATGAACCTATGTATAGAGGTGCACAACCCAATGAAACCCTCTCAAATTTTCATTAGGAGTCTCCATTAATCCACTCTTTTATGATTCAACATAATGGGAAGAGTCTGTAAGCCACACTTTTAGGTTTTCAACTTACAATCCAAGTGCAAAAGTATAATCAAGAAGAGGAAATATCCATAAACTCAAGTAATATGTACTAAGTTGAATATCTAGTAGTTTTAATGTGGTCATTATTAATATCCTAGTCAAAATAGAAATCATAGATATTTAGTGCATAATAATCCTTTGTCGGAATTAAGTGCAACTTTACAATTTTTTTAGTAGGTTATCACTCAATAGTACACGTATCAACAATATCTATAATGCTAAGGTCATCAACAATATTTGTATCATGAGTAGGCAAGTTGAAGAAGATTTCATCCCAATGCTCAACAATATATGTAATGCTAAGCTCATTATCAATTGATTGACAACAACATCTACACCAAGAGTAGATAAGATATCATCTGAAATGGTGGATTGGACTCTCCTATAGGATTTTAAAAATAAGCGATCCATAGTTTTCCATTTTAAATGATTTATCCATCCAAAATGCATATGCCTCACTAATTTTGTAGGTAGATCTCTAACATAACATTGCTTTGTTGAATTTGTGTATTGACCACATATATATATATATATATATATATGTCCTCGACATCCATAATATTAACATGTTTGGACTTGATGAGTTTAATGCAAGTTGATTTTAATTGACATGAAAACTTGTCAATTCCAATGGTATGACCAATAGGTGAATACTCAATTTTAATGTTATTTTTGATACCTATGAACATAAATTTGATAGATTTGGAATATTATGATATATAAAAATTTGCAACACTTGTATACCCTAGACCAATATGATGTTTATTGTGCTTTTTAGTACCTTCCTTATATAGTTATTTGGTAGAAACACTAGGTGATCCTCTTGCATTGTTGTTCTTGTGTCTTAGCTTGCTACCGAGATTCCATATTCTTATTGAAGAACCTATTTGAACTCTTTCATCTTTCTTGTGATGCTTTTGATGATGATAATAATTCAACCATTGATACAATATGAAGTAATAGATGTTTGATAACATAAATAAAGCTAGAGTTCTTACCTTCCTTTGCTGAAGTAGAGCCCTTGGCATCTCCACAAACATTCATACGGCTCGCAATTCCCATACTAGAATTAAATGGAGTAATTTCCAATGTAAAATATTTAGTATAAATATGCAAAGTATCAATCTCATATATTTTTGTTAAAAAGCACCTTCAATTTGATGACTCAAAAGTTGTCTTTTTCACAAATATCCTATTGTTGATCTCATTAGAGGATTGATAGGTGTAGAATGAATTTGAGAAACTTTGTTATTTGTGCATTCAACAATGGATGCTTTCTCTTTGACTCTTTTAAGATGAATCTCTTATTGACTTGCAAACTCAAAAGTTAATATAATAACCTTTTCTCCACCAAATTTCATACCTTCCACCTACATTGCGAATTTCTTCAAGGCTTTCTTCCTTTCAAATAGTTGCAAATTTGAATTCCCTTATTCCTCATGCCCAACTATTATAATTTCTTGTTCAAATAAAGGATTTGTATACTTTGTATTGAAAGTGGCATCCCTTACCATCTTTGCTTATGGGACAAGAGTTTTTGTATCCTCATGTAAGGGATTCATGTATACCTTGTACTAAAAATGGTAATTTTAACTTCTTGCAAATTTGATTTTTTTTCTTCTCATACTCCATAATTTCTTCCTCATCAAGTGCACGGGCCTCTATATTCACAATTACCTCAAGCTCATATGAGCATGGGTTCTTAGCCAAAAATATCTGTGTAGTGCACCTACTAATTGCCTCAACACCTATGACTAGTGGTCCATGGCTCCTTGCATGGAAAATATAAATGCTTTCTCCTAAGCTCATTTGTTGGGTTTTGATCTACCTTTTTGTGTGCTATCTCCTTTGATTTGTTGCAATAGGGTATCTTAGAAAATTATTTATATTTTGGTTTTGGTTGTGGCTCTTAGTTTGAATGCTCTTCATTCTACAAGGATGTTTTCTCTTTTCCATGATTAATGGTATTCTCCTTAGCCATTTTCAACTTTCACTCATCCTATGAGGTTTTAACTAGAATTAGATTTTGATGCATACTTTGTGGCTATAGATTTTCCTCCAAGAACACCTGATTCCTTAGTGTTGGTTCCTTTGTCTAGTTGTACCTCCTATTGTTATCCACTTTGGGTAATTTGGGATAGATAATTCTACATTTTTTAAATGACAAAGCTACCTTCAAATCTTAGCGAAAATAATTTTGATATATATAAATATATTTAATCAAACCCTTTCATAGGTAGGTAGGAAAACTAGCTTTGGTACTAGTATAATTTCTCATGTTAAATTTTAGGGATTTTTTTTTTATAGATATAAATATATTTAATCAAACCCTTATAACCCTAAAATTAATTCAAATATTTTGGATATTTCTATTTTAGGGTTTAAATATTTAAAAACCAAAACCTTAGAAACCCTAGATGGTGATAATATTTACACAACACTATTGACCTTGTCGTATGCTTCAAACTTCATTAATTTACCCTAAAATGATAAACCCTAATCAATTTCCACTTGACTTTAACAAACCAAAAATAATTTGTTATATTTATACAAAAAACAATAAACCCCAATATCACATGTCAAGTTCCAAAATGAAAAGAGATTGCAGCTGGGATATATAACATCGAAACTAGCCAAACCATATTAAATCATAATTTTTCATTCACAAAATAGCCAAATTTATAAATCAAGTTCATAAACAAGTAGAACCATTGATTCACATTACATGAGATTGAAAACCATTATAAAATGTAGTTGTGGTAGCAACCGCAATAGAAAATACTACAGTATACCTTGATAATTGAAATATAAATTACATAGCCACAATACAATCTAGAAATACAATGGCGTACACCCAAGACAACCTAAAAATCAAAACAACTTGATATAGTTGACGATTCGCCACCAGTAAAACCTAAATGCAACCTTTGTGTGAGTCTTCTAGTTAAAGGGGTTTTATCCTCCAACTCTAGATCTACAAGATTTTTGTCCCTCAACTCTACATATCTATGGGTTTTCATCCTCAAATTTAGAAGCTTGAATACTGAGTGATCACGACAATTTATGGTTAATTTTTGTATAGTTTTCATGATAATACTTTTGTAAATATCAAAACTTACATTAAATGATAATGTCTTATGTTAGGTATACAACATAGAACAACCATACCCATTGGACAACATTTTCCTTCAAACTACACTTGAAATCATGGTATGTGCCCTTGGATGTACACACGAAGTATGTGGAATTTTATTTTGATCTACAAAGTTCTATGCAATAATGGTTAGAGGTCCCATATGTTTGAAACTATAATTACCTTATTAATGGTAGCCATAGTTGCCTTCTTTATTTGCACCATTGGATGTACACATGGATCTACACCCTAATATTAAATAATTTTTTCTAGGTGAGATAAAACCCTTTTTGGGAGTTGTGTTAGATTTGAGCATTAATGGTGCTTTAAGACAAGTCGAGAGCAGGTGAGTTGAATAATACAAAGAGGTAGGAGTTTCAAAGTTTAGGGGTTGGAGATGCCTTGTGACACACACCTCTAGTTAGGGATCATATTTTGGGCAAGAGACATGGTGGCATGGTCAAGTCCAAAACTCCAACAAGGCAAGGGAAATGAGCAAGGGATGGACAATAGATATGCCTAGATGAAGAAGTTTGATTCCTTAACAAAAGTAGAGGAAAGGACATACAAAGAAGGGAAACTCTCCAACTCTTATGACTTAACACAAATTTTGAAAATTGGACATGCTCCCAAAGTTAAAAACTCTGGAGACCTTATGTAGATGCATGAGTGATGAAGATGAAAAATACATCCACAAATTTGGATCAAAGGAGACATTACAGATAGGAAATGGGGATCTTAGTCTACAACATCGATTATTGAAAAAAGGGACATGCCAAATGTGTTAATTATGTTCATGAAGGTAGACTATAAAAGTCAAAAGAGGTCGATGTGATCCAATATATGAATTAAGTTAGTTTATATTGGATACATATAGAAGAACCCTAAAGAACTACCAAATGAACACCGAGATTTGATTCATGACATATTATTTACATTTGGATGAGAAAAGAAGCATACACTATAGAGTTATGAGGAAAAATTAAACAAAATAAATAAAACATTTGTTTTTGCCTCCATTAGCCAAAGCACCGCAAAAGAAACTAAAGTTTTAATGCCTAAGGTATGTCAAAGGAGTTTTTTCAAATGGCTTGGCCATAATGTTCTTAAGATGGAGATCCATGTTCAAATCCCAAAAATGACATCTAAGTGATGGATTTCCAAGAAGTGACTCTTGGACTTCCAATATATTTTCTAAATATATTTGAGTTGAATATGTGGCTTCTTTATTGAATATGTTGAATTAAGTGGTTGTGGAGGGAAGGAGGCATCCCTTGTGACCTCCATTGATTGGGGCTAGCCTAAATAATCAACCCCTACCTTTAATATACATACACACACATAAATACATATACATACATGCATACATATATTCATTTTTTAATGGGATACAATACAATGAAAATAACATAAACATAAATGATACAATAGATTAAAATGAAAGCATCTGATATTTTCCTCCACTTAATGCTAGCAAATTATTACAAAGAAAAATAGGTTTCTCACTAATACAAATATATTTGTAAGATTTCCTATGAAAAACCATAGCCAAATTAGCCATAAAATTGAAATCAAATCCATTTGAATGCACCCATACAAACCTTGTATGAATTTTATCATCAAAATCAAAGAGCTATACCTTCTATTGTTTTTGATAAGGTAAGCAGGGATTTTGAAAGGGCCCTGACCCTTTTACATCAAGATTATATAGTAATTAGTACAACAGAATATGGAACAACAACATGATAGGACAACAACAAGGAACTACAAACAAAGTGAGTAAAACAACAAAAGGACAGGCAACCATGCCATAAAAAAACATTCACCCCAAGGGTGAGAGAACTAGACAATCTTCAAGCCTTTACAAGTAGAAATAAGTGGGACCAAGACCCCCACAACCAACAAAACATGCCTCAAAGCCAACAAACTAGGTCTACATGGACTTGAACCACAAATATCCTTCAAATTAGGCTTCGTAGCCAACATAATAGGCCACCAGGCCACAACAAGAGCTTCAAGGGCCCTGCAGAGCATCTACCAAGACAACCAACGAGCAGTGAACTCAACAACCTTAAGCAGCTTCCACCCCAAACTGTCCAACAACCAAACAACAACAAACATTTCACTTATGAATCCAATTTTAGAGTCATTAAATAAGGTAGTGTTGTTGGAGCCAAGCAACCCCATCTTCCAACAAATCCCTCCACCTCTATAGGAGAAGTAACCAAGAGAAATATGTCCACTACAGTAAAGACTCACATCCCCACCAAGACTCCACCTCAATAGGAGTGGCCTCCACCTTGATAGGAGCACTAGGGGAGAAGACCAACTGAAGGAGCAAGTGCAACCCACCAAGCCCACAAGACCACTATCCACCTCCAAAGGATAGGTTTCCACCTCAATAGGAAGTGTCTCCACCTCGATAAGAGACCCAAAATGTAGAGCCAAGGAGACAACACACACTCCAGTGGAAAGAGAACACCTAGCCACAAAGGGCAGCATAAGCAACAAGGCCAACATAAACTTTGAACTCAGCCCCAACCAGACTGAAGCCATCAAGCCACCATAAATCCACAATTTCAAACTAATTTCAAACTAATTTCAAACACCTCTCCATCAAGAGAAAAAACTTTCGCCACCATCAACAAAGTAGCAGAAACCAAGAAGGCCAAAGGCATCACCAAAGCAATGGAGCCGAAAAACTAGAGCTCGAGTAAGGGAAGAGAGAAGTAGAACCCCAATCATTCAAAGAACTCCTCAAATCCAAGGTCCCCAACCAAGATTTGAAGATTAAAAAAGAGAGGCATAAGAACACAACAAGGGCTCAGCCAACCCAACCCAAACGAGGGAAAAGCAACAACCAACACAACAGATGATACACCCAAAACCAAAAAAAAACTAGCCCCTGCATCAAAAAAGAGCAACAACACCCCCAAATGTTATGACCCCCCACTAAGCCATGGTCCCCAACTAAGATTTGGGGAGCAAGAGGGAGGGGAAGAACAAAACAAGAGCACAACCACCCAACCGTCAAATAGGGCCCAACAACAACGAACTCTAGAGAGGAGAAATCCAGAGTAAAGAGTCTTGAGCAAAGGTAGGACTGCCAGCCCAAAGTTGTCCAATCAACAGCAAAACAACGACCACTCCACCAAGACACCACCACATGAGCCGACAGGAGAGCAATCACCAAACCAACGTCTCTAGAAAACACACACCATCGTATGCCAAACAGAGGAGGTATCAGTGAAAGGGAGAGGACTCCCTCAAACCGAACGACAGAGACAGCCGACACCATGTGAGAAGAGAACTCAGGAAAACCAAAAGCAGACAGTTTGCCCGCACCACCATCCCCATGTTGATTTTTGTAGCTCGAAAGGTGGGATGTGGATTTGTTTTAAAGCAACTTGAGTTGGATATGCTTTAAATCACTTTAAAGCAACTTGAGTTAGATATGCTTTAAAACAATTCGAGTTGGATTTTTAGCAAGAACATGATTTTATTCTTTAATAGAATTTTTTCGAGTTTGTGAGGATAAGATAAATCCAAGAGTGATTTTATGTGTAATTAAAGCCAAAGAAAGCAAGGAAAGATTCTTTCCTTGCACGCTAAGTAAAGCAGCTAGGCTCTATAAATGTAAGATTGTTGTAGCAAGCTTATATGGTATTTTCGAAAGAAAAGTTTGTTGTTAGGCTGAATAGAAGATCCAACATTTGCAGGTTTTTCCCAGCCTTGGGGTTTCCTGGGTAAATTTGTGTTATTGTCTTTTTGTGATTGGCTTATTGTTATTTTTGCTTCCGCTATTATTAGTTGTTAATTAACCTAGTTGTGTTAATTGTTATAAATCATATTTCTTTATGTGAATTTATTGAGCAATTAATCTGTTGTTGGGTTATAGAAATTAACATGGTATCAGAGCTCTAAACTCTGAATACGAAGCCAAGATTTGTGACGCAGATTTCAAGAAAAAAATCATCAAATTTTTGTCTCTAGTTCTTTTTGTGGCTATGGCAACCAGCGTTCGATACGAGGATAGGCTTGAGGGTGTGTCTAACTTCTTGTAGTGGAAGGTTCAGATTACATCTATTCTCAAGGAGAACAGGTTGTGGATCTATGCTAGTAAAAAAGTGACACCACCAACAAATGATCCAATTGCCTTAGATTCACATGAAGTCAAAGAGGCCAAAGCTCAGAGGATTATCCTGGATGGAGTAAGAGATCATTTAATTCCTCATTTATCGGGGAAAGACACCGCTAAGGAGATGTGGGATAGGCTCACAAAACTTTATCAAAGTGACTATTAGAGTCATAAGATGATGCTCAAGGACAAATTGCATAATACCAAGATGTCCAAAGGCAAGAGTGTGACCTCTTACTTGTCCAAGTTGACATAGGTCAGGGATGAGCTTGCTACTGTTGGAGAGATGATTAATGAAGATGAGTTGGTGCGTATAACCTTGAATGGTTTTTCAAAGCACTAGGAAGTGTTTGTCAAGTGTGTTGTCGGCAGAGATCGACTACCTGATTGGGAAAGACTTTGGAATGATTTTGTTCAGGAGGAGATCCGTGAAGGTGCTCATCAAGGAGATAAGAAGAAGAAGGGTCGAGATGAAGAAAATATTGCTCTTACAAGCAAGGGTAAGAAGTCCAATAAAGAGCAATTGGAAGGTTCTTCTTTCAAGAGTGGGAAGAAGAAAGATCTAAGCAAGATAAAATGTTTTTGTTGCCATCAAATGGGTCACTATGCCAGTCAATGTCTGAATTAGAAAAATAAGGACACAAAGCAAGTTGCTGCTACAGTAGAGGTGGACGAGTTTGCATCACGATTTGAGAATGATTTTTCACTTATTGCCTGTCTCTCAAATTCAATTGCCAACAAGGTATGGTATATTGACAGTGGGGCTTCTCGCCACATGACGAGAGTCAGAGAATGTTTCACCAAGTTGGAGGAGAAGAAGCTGGATTTCTATATTGAGCTCAGAGACAATGCCAAGTACCATGCAACTGGTACTGGCACCGTCAAGTTTCAGAGGGAGTCTGGAAAACCTTTGTTGGTGGAGGATGTGTTGTATGTCCCTGGCATGACAAAGAATTTAATCTCAATTTCTGCTTCGGAAGACAAGGGTTACATCATGACCTTTGAGAGGGGAAAAGTCTATATTTGTCCCAAAGATTCCAAGGTTGCAAAAGTGATTGGAGTTAGGCATGGCAGCTTGTTTCGGTTACAGTTTGAGCTAGCACATGGGTTGGTTAGTAGCTGTAAAGGGATAGGAGAATTGTGGCATAGGAGGATGGCTCACCTTCACCATGGAGCACTTAATATTCTTAAGGAAATAGTGACGGGGCTGTCTGAGATAAAAACAGAAAAGCATGAGGTGTGCAAAGGCTGTGCACTTGGGAAATATGTCAAGACCAATTTTCCAAATAGTGACACTAGATCTAAAGGGATTTTGGATCTCATACACTTAGATGTGTGTGGACCTATGTCAACAACATCCTTGAATGGATATGAGTATTATGTTACCTTCATTGATGATTTCTCAAGGAAGATGTGGATATATTTCATGAAGAATAAAGATGAGGTCTTTAGTAGGTTCAAAGAGTTTAAGGCTCTTATGGAGAACCAAACTAGGAAGAAGATCAAGATATTGAGGTTTGATAATGGAGGCGAGTATACCTTGAATGCCTTCAAAGATTTCCGTGCTCAGGAAGGTATCAAGAAAGAGTTGACAGTTCTGTACAACCCTCAGCAGAATCGGGTTGTTGAACGGAAGAACAGGGCTATAGTTAGAGCAGCCAAGGCCATGCTTCATGATCAGGATCTACCTTGGTTCTTATGGGCAGAAGCTTGCAACATAGCTGTGTATTTGTAGAATAGGAGCCCTCACAAAGTGTTGGGAAAGTTGACTCCAGAAGAGGCGTTCTCTAGTAAGAAACCAGACTTGGGGCACATTCACATCTTTGGATGCCCTGTGTATTGTCACATTCCTCTTGAGAAGAGAACCAAGTTGGAACCTACTGCAGAGAAGGGTATACTTGTTGGGTACAGTGAAACTTCTAAGGCTTATCGGGTTTACATTCCTGCTCTCAGGAAAACAGTTGTTCGCAAAGATGTAAAGTTCGAGGAAGAGAGGGCTCTTCAAAAATCTAGCAAGTTGATGAATGAGGGGGAGCAATCAACCATAGTTGAGGCAGCACAATTTCCTCAAACTTCAGTCACTCAAGCTGGAGAGTAGAGCGAGTAGGGTGATCAGAAGGAGGAATCAATAATTCCTCAACCTCAAATTCCTATTACAGAAAAGAGGAGAAACAGGGCAGCTGAGCAGACACTGAGAGAGGCTCAAGAATATGTAGGTGATCCTCAAGATTCAGTCAGACATAGAAGGTCTCCCAAACATTATTCTGAGTATGTGGCACTTATGAGTGAATTAATTGAAGTAGAACCTTCCAGCTTTCAGAAGGCATCCAAGCACCAAGTGTGGAGAGATGCCATGGTGGAAGAGTATTCTTCCATCATGAAGAACAGTGTGTGGGAGGTAGTACCAAGACCAGAAGATAAGTCTGTGGTGGGATCGAGATGGTTGTATAAGATTAAGCATGCTGCAGATGGTAGTGTGGAGAAGTTCAAAGCCCGGTTTGTGGCTAAGGGGTTTTCTCAGAAGGAAGGAGTCGACTATGATGAGACTTTTGCTCCAGTAGCCAGGTACTCATCCATAAGAGCTATCATTTCTGTAGTAGCACAAATGGGTTGGAGGATTCACTAGATGGATGTAAAGACAACCTTCCTCAACAGGGTGATTGAGGAAGAAATTTACATAGAGCAACCAGAAGGATTTGAAGCACATGAGAGGGATTCTCATGTATGCAAGTTGAAAAGAGCACTGTATGGACTCAAGCAGGCTTCTAGGGTGTGGTATTCACGCATTGATAGTTACTTGCAGAGTGTGGGCTTCATCAAGAGTGAGGTGGATCCGAACCTGTACTATGTTCAGGTGAAGGGCGAACTTTTCGTATTGTTGTTATATGTTGATGACCTATTTCTCACAGGGTCAAAGGAGCTCATAGCACACTGCAAGCGAGATCTTGCAAGAGAGTTTGAGATGAAAGACTTGGGGTTGATGCACTACTTTCTGGGATTGGAGTTGTGGCAGAAAGAGGGAGAGATCTTCCTTGGACAAGGGAAGTACTTAATTGATATCTTGAAGCGATTCAGAATGGAGAATTGTAAGCCTATGTCAACGCCACTTGTGACCAATTGGAAGAAGATTGATGCTTCTAGATCAGAGGTAGTGGACCCGACTTTATACAGACAACTGATAGGCTCTCTTATGTATTTGGTCAACACTAGGCCAGACATTTGTTTTGCAGTAAACTCACTCACTCAGTTTATGGTGGAACCTAAATGTGTGCACTGGATAACTGCGAAGTATTTTTTGAGATATCTCTGAGGCACAGTTGATTATGGGCTGAAATATGTTTAGCAAGATGGAGTGAAGCTCGAGGGGTTTATTGATGCAGATTGGGTAGGCAGTACAACTGATCGAAAGAGCACTTCAGGGTGCAGTTTTAGTTTGGGATCAAGAGCAGTCTCTTGGTACAGCCGGAAAAAAAAGTAGTTGCACTGAGTTTTGCAGAGGCCGAGTATATGGCAACCAGTATGGCTACATGTGAGGCTATCTGGCTTCAGAAACTTCTAGCTGGGCTCTTTGATCAGGAGCTGGATCCTACAATCATTTACTGTGATAATCAGAGTTGTATCAAACTCTTTGAGAATCCAGTGTTTCATGACAAGTCAAAGCACATTGAGATCAAGTACCACTTCATCAGAGATTGTGTGGAGAAGGGGATAGTGAAGCTCAATTACATTCCTACGGACGAACAAATAGCAGATATCCCGACGAAGGCCTTGATGAAGAGAAAGTTTGAATTCTTCAAGGACAAGTTGGGTGTGGTGCAGAACACCTTCCTCGCTAAGAGGAAGTGTTGATTTTTGTAGCTCGAAAGGTGGGATGTGGATTTGTTTTAAAGCAACTTGAGTTGGATATGCTTTAAATCACTTTAAAGCAACTCGAGTTAGATATGCTTTAAAACAATTCGAGTTGGATTTTTAGCAACAACAAGATTTTTATTCTTTAATAGAATGTTTTCGAGTTTGTGAGGATAAGATAAATCCAAGAGTGATTTTATGTGTAATTAAAGCCAAAGAAAGCAAGGAAAGACTCTTTCCTTGCACGCTAAGTAAAGCAGCTAGGCTCTATAAATGTAAGATTGTTGTAGCAAACTTATATGGTATTTTCAAAAGAAAAGTTTGCTGTTAGGATGAATAGAAGATCCAACATTTGCAGGTTTTTCCCCACATTGGGGTTTCCTGGGTAAATTTGTGTTATTGTCTTTTTGTGATTGGGTTATTGTTATTTTTGCTTCCGCTGTTATTAGTTGTTAATTAACCCAGTTGTGTTAATTGTTATAAATCAGATATCTTTCTATGAATTTATTGAGCAATTAATCTGTTGCTGGGTTATAGAAATTAACACCCCAAACAAGCTCCAATGAAGACTGGCTAACAAGGCCTTCCACTGGAAAATAGTAAGAAACAAAACCAAGCAAGTTCTTGTGAACCAAGTTTTAGAGGCAACAGACGCCCCCAAATGCGAATCCTCCTGAGCAAGTTGTCACCACCAGATCTCCCAAAAGCGAAAGCCCTCCTCATCGTCCTTAGAATCAACTCCCCCATCTGCAGAATCACCAGAAAAATTCAAACCTATATGCGCGCTCGTTCTCCTGCCTACGTGCTCCATTATTATATGTAAAAGATGCTTACTTTCAACAATTTTTTTTTATCTAATTGGTTCCCTTTTTTTTATTTTGCCACCAAAACCCTTTTAGTACATTAGGTGTATTAAAATTGATCCCAATTAATATTAAATATCATAACTTTATACATTAAAGCCTTTCCTTAGGTCTTAAGTCAAATTTCTAATGTATCCAAAATGAAATGAAGTTTAATTAAATTTACTAAGTCTAAAATACTAGACATCATGGGTACACAAAGTGTTAGAAAACCTAGATCAAAAGACTCAAATTTGAATTCAATTACAACATGCATGTTGTAAATCAAAGTGTCCACCCTGCTCAAATGTAGCCTAATTTTAATAGGGTCCTATACTTCTTAGAGAACCATAATTTAATCATAGTATCCCCTTGAAATATTTGATATGACTACAAATTACACCAAATGAAAGCTAGGGTAGAATACGACACCCCTAGAGACATCACTAGTGCCACTCAAAAATTAGTCCCATCTCTTAAAATTTAGGAAGATCTCCAAAATATAGGAAAATTCCTTTTATTCACTAGGAAAATAATAAATAATAAGTGCATTTAGGCACTCATACTTATCCCTCCAACACATGAAATCAACCAAAACATGCTTCACAAGATAAGTGAGTGGGGCCCACAACTTGCTATCATTTAGAAAGGGACATTATAAGTCCTTCCCTATTGATTTACTTGTCCTCAAGCAAGATAAAGTTGGATGAATTAAGATATCAATCATCTCCCAAGTAGCATCCTCATGTGGTAAAAACCCTCCACTTTATAAGTACTCTATTAGCGCACAATTCGTCAACCTTTTTCTCTCTAGCCTAGAAGATTTACTCTAGCGCCAAGATTAATCTCCCCTTAGCATCATAGGGTGCTCACTAAACTAAAGGTATCATATGTTGACCCACTACCTTCTTCATACATGACACATGAAAGATGTGGATTTGACTACTAGAAGAAAGCTATAGCTCACATGCAACCCATCAATACATCAATCACTCTTTAAGGTCTATAAAATGAGGATTAAGCTTATTTACTTCACTCTCCTTTAAAAAATATTACTTATAGAAGTGTGGCCTAAGGAAAAACACATCATCCACCTCAAAAGAATAATTATTCTTAAACATCAAAAGAATAATTATTCTAAAACGCCTCTAAAAGAATCATTATTTTAAACATCAAACAATTCAATATTTAAAAATAAAACTTCATCCATAAAATTAAATAACTATTTATCACTTTTTAACACATATAAAATATAAAATTATTATTAATTATTTAATTATTAAACCATTCAATAGTTAAATAAAACATAAAAAAATTCCCTCTAAATGATATTAATATTCTTATTAACTATTTTGAAAGTCATAAATGACCATAAAAAAACAACCAATGAGATATTGTTAAATAAAGCCAATCTACCGACCATAGAGAACAATCTATCCATTTTATATTTAATAGAATATTTTCTTAATGGAATCCACTTATTCCTTCATATCTAAACAACATGATGATTAAGACAAAGAATATTCTTCTTTAACAAAGAGGCACTTCTAAGGCCTTTATATCTTGACTTTCGACACTTGTGCTGAAAACTCCACCATGAAACATGGGTCGGCATAGTATATATTCTTTAGTATATAAATTTATTTTTAATTAAGTATTAAGTATATTTCTTATTGTATTTGTGGTTGTTTGTGTATTTTTTTAGTGCGCACATTAGCATCTCTAGTAGCACAAGTTTTAAAAAATCAATGTGAAAGTATATATATTTAAATATGAGAATATTAAAATATGTATTTTTCTAATTTATTATTATTATTAGTATAAATATCTTGAAAAGATTTAGAAATAATTTTGAGCTGTTCATATTAATTTCTTTTAGATTTTATTTGAGTTTTAAAAAATCATTCAATTAATATTTTAAATTTATAATTATTTAAATAGTATCAAAATTTAATAAAAAAATTTATTTTAATAGTTTTATATTATATTTTATTCATTAAAGTATATAATTTTTTAATTATTTTATTTTAAGAGTTATTTTTCTTTAAGAAATATGGTATTTTCACTTATATTAGATATAGGGATTGTTTAATGGTAAAATTTGTGTGGAGATTTTTTTTGTTTACATTCATATTACGCTCCATGATCCATCATCGGGGTATGGAGTAAGAAATGTTAAAAATTGCACTCCAAGATCCATCATACATGAAGTAAGAAATGTAAATATTTCATAATTAGTTCTTAAAAACAAAGGAGGGGCTGACCTAGACATCCCAACACCTTTTTAAAAACATAAAATTTGTAATCTTCTTTGCAACTTGAATCCTTCTCAAAATTCTTAGCTTTACGCCATATTTCTCTCTTATGAAGGGCATCGAAAAGACACATGATATTTCCATAATCTATTGGATAGAGAAATTGTTTCCAATAAAAAATATGTACTGATTCTTTTTGTGTCAATGTTTTGAATCACACTCAATAATCTCTCATCAAGACAAAAAATAAACAATGCAAACAAAAAACTATTTTAACAAAATAAACAAATCATCACAAAAAGACGCAAATAAATTATCATGATACATCATTTTCACAAAACTATTTAAAACCAACATCTATTTTTAAAATATAAAAAAATCAATATGTATATTGATCTCCACAAATAAAATAATTAAAAATTATATATATTGATTTCCACAAATAAAATTATTAAAAAGTTTTCCTGTACTTTTTTAAAACAAACCAAAAGAACCATACACGTGGATGTGAAGACCACTGACAGGAGTATAGAATGTGTCGTAATGTATACGTGGCTCCTCCCTCTGGTCTTACGTATAAATAGTCTACATCATTTGTACCAATAAAGCGGAAAATGTCACTCCCACAAATAAATATTGCGCTGACTCCACTCGCACCGGCCTTTGCCCCTTTTCTTGACTTGAGACAACCCATATCATGAAAACATACTTGGTTCGCTGGTTCGAGTCCCACTAAATCGTAGTTCACACTGCAAAGTCATTTTGTTCTTAAAAGGGGCTACAGAGTGAATCTTTGCGTACGAACACTTCTGGCTCTGCATATCGCAGAAAATTTTCTTTGGAAAAGACAATGGCCGAAGCAGAGCATCAGCTATACATTGCGGAGACTGGAACACGCGACCTCCGTAGGGAGCATCATGTAAATGAGGAGGCAGGTTTTAGCGGGTCGGTCATATGCCGAAATGTTCTCAGCGGCATCAGAAAGCGCGTCTCGCGTAATTGCACCAGACTCAGCGGACAGCCGCCGGAGACTGATAATAATGATGATTTTGTTTCAAACGAAAGGGATTTCGGTTACATAAAGGCTCATTGTTTGTCTTCTTATTACAGCGTTTTCGTCGCCCGCTTAGCCATTATGGTACGCGCTTTCTTTAGTTTCTCTGTAATTTTTCTTTTGTTCTTTCGACGCGGCAAAGTTCAGCTCTTATGCGCTTAATTCTAGTTCTTTAGGCCGTTTTTTATGCAAATTATTTTGTAATTTCAGTATTAGGAATCGTAATTTTCCTTATAAGTCTGTTGTTCAGAGAAATTTTGACAATCTTCCAATTCCGTAATTCTCCATCCCTCTCTGTTTGAATTTATTATTAAGGCTTCGAATTCTGTGTGTGTGTGTGGGGGGCTGGGTTGGGAGAGCGAACCTGAAATTTTAATTTAATTGATGCTTACTTCCATCCTTACATCTACGCGGCATATGGCTAACAAATGCTATATTTTGTATTTGAATCCTCTCACCTGTTACCAACTCCGTATATGTAAGAGGAGCGCCTGCACGAATATTGACTTAAAATCCACATTGTCATCAACATCTTCATATTGGGATATGAATTGTGGGTCGTAGAAGTGGTAAGGAATGTAGGTATTGGGAGTAGCGATTATATCGGTAGATACTCTTGCGTTTCATTGATTACAATTAACTAGTTGTTCATGGTTAGTGTATAGAAACTCTATAATAATAATAATCAATAAATCACTTTCTTATTGATTTTGACCATTAGACATGGCGAAACTTTCGGCTGTCTTGGACCCACATAGTGTGACCTAGACCTCCAAATTCAATTTCAATCTTTTTAGTATTCATAAAAATGACACTTTTGCAAAGTAGTTGTCTATCTCATTAATTCACATTCTAATAATTCAAAGCAATTATACTAGTTATGGCACCTTGTGTAATGGGTATGCCAAAGAGGTGTGGAAGGTCAATTAGGAAAAATTGGTTTCATTTTTTACACGTTTGGATAGTGTATGAGATCAATTGATAGGTTAATTAGAAAATGATTTTAATAATATTATTAATTTTATTATATTTTTTTATTATAGAATAATATTATCATATTTATTTTTAAAATTTTATATATTAACTATTATATTATTATATAAATATTTATTATTTATGTCATCTTTTATGTATTTATTATTATATTATTATATTATATTTATTATTCATGTATTAACTATTGTATTGTTATATATTATAATTTCAAGGATTATCGTGCGGGCCTTTCATAAGTTTATTTGATGTTTCTTTCAAATACGGAACCACCTACCTTTTTTCGCGCATTGCATTTTGTTGCATATATGTGACATATACATCAACATATCTAATGTCGCGGCCTTCGACTTGAATGTTTATGTCAAAAAGCTATGGAAGTTTCCTCCCTTTTCTTACGCGTTTCCAATTTTTTTGAAGATTCATGTGGGCTAGTAACTTTGTTTTGAGAGTATGTTTATTTAAATGAAAATTATGGCCAAGATCCTAATAATCAACACATTTAGGTTTTAAAAATATGGCATCCTTTACCCTACGTAGTTAAGTATAAGTATAAATTAGCATAATATATTATAATAAAGAATAAATAGGATTAATTGGATCAAAGATAACATTTATAAATATGTAGAAGGTCTATAAGACAATGATCTATATATTTGATTTCTAAATAACATTCTTTATAATTGAAGTGTGCTCACAATCCACCTTTCTTAAATAAAGTGCACAATGAATGTCTTTAAATACCATGACATAGCAACACGTGACATGTTCAAACATGTGCTAGGTCAATTCATAATGACTAATAAAAGGGATGTGTGTGAATATCTAACAAACACAAAAAATTAGTAAATACTAACTTGGATAAGTGAGGATACCTAACTAATGAAGTCATCCCCTACCATGCAAGTCAATATGATTATCATAATCTTGTATCGTCTTTTTATCTATCACATCTTGAATTTGATTCTTGATTTTCTTAAGCACACAAATATTTAGCCCTATGTAATGTAAGCTTAGACGTATGTCTTTTGGCTTAACTAGATGTAAAGTAATAGGGTTGTGTTCCAAAAGTTCTTTTGGCTTAACTAGATGTAAAGTAATAGGGTTGTGTTCCAATATCACAAGTGTAGGCACCTCTAATATAACAAACTTTCTAAAGGTCTTTTGTTTGATTTGTTCACAATGATGATCATTTTGTATCTCTTCATAGGCCCCATTATTTGGTTGTGACAAAGTGTTAGAAATATGTTGGTATAAAAGAGGATTGTTCAATAAGGGATGCTCACATTTACATATAGTGGCACAAAGTTCTAAAAATGAATGATGAGGGATGCAATATACTTGAATTTTAAAGAGTGGAAGTAAGCCATGCATAAATATGTTTTGAATTTTATCATCTTTTAAGGTAGAATTCATGTTAGTAACTAATGCTTGAAATCATTAGAAGTAAACTTTAATTGAATTTATTTCTTTTTACTTACATTACATTAGGTTAACAACATGTGTCTTAGGTTAAATGAAAATGTTTCATGAAAGAACTAATCATATCCATATAGGAAGTTATAGAAGTTTGTGGTAATGAATAACACCATGTGAATGCATGACCACTTAAGATTGTTTCTAGAATAATCTAGCAAGTAATAGATCCTCATGGAAATAAGGGAAACACATAATTTTGAAGTATTTTTAAATGTTGTAATAGGTTAGATTTACTTTTACACTTTGAAAAAGAGGTTGTCACAATTCCATTTGGTGTAGGATAAAGCCAAAATGCCATAGGCCAAAGGATTGTGCAATATTGCTTTGATAGGTTCTTTTTGTGTAAATCCTTTCTCATAATCGTCAATGCATCTTTTTAGGTAGGTTATCTCAATAATGAGTTAGTTCACATAAGAAGAAATATAATTCTCAACATGTAACATTTCCATATGTGTATGCATATCATTTGTAATAGTGGGAGAGGATTCAAAAGATTGATCATCAACTAGTGGCACATTATTCTCATAGTGACCAAGTATCAAAATTGCAAAAGATCCTCAAGTTCTTGTTGCATAGGAGGAGCTCTCATGGGTAAGATATGATTTAGAAGAAGGTATTGATAATCACTCAAAGATACATCATAATAAAGTATAGAAGCGTCTAAAGGTGGATCTCTATTACAAAGTGGTATATCATCACAGATTCATAGAAAAATCCACGAGATCCACTAAATAAGGTATACTAAACAAGCAAACATAGTCCAAGGCCAATAGTAGTGATCTATAAAAGCACACGAAAAATCATGGAAGGATGTATAGTAAATATGGCATGAATTGAACTATTATTTAGCTCTATCAACCAATGTATCAGAAAATGCATTGATCAATGCATCATCCCCATACATATAAGAAGAATACGAGGACAATTTAAGGATTTAACACATAGATTTGCATCTTTATTATCACTAAGTAGCTATCATAAATGAATTTAAAGAATTTGCATCATAAATTGAATAATTGTGAATAAACATGCCACCAAGCTCACTATAGGATGATAAAGAACTATCACTATGCTCATGTCACTAAACATATCACATTAGTAGACTACAACCCACAAGATAGAAAATAAGGATTAACATGCACCACATGTGGGAAACCTCATATGAAGGTGAATAATGTGTATTGTCTATAGGAAATTTACTAGAGATATAAAAAGTACAATTGTTATACAACTTATCACTAAGATAATCATCATAAATAGGTAAAATCCCAAATCAACATGTACTACTAGGCATGAGAGAAGGCACACCATCATTATATCTATGAAGTTGAAACATTTGCGTCAATCAAGCACACAACTTTTGGCTCCTCAAAGACTTAAGGATGGATTGAGAAAGGCATATGATAGAGAGCTATCATGAGGTGTGAGGGCTAAAGTATCTTCAAAATGAGTGAAAACATGGGAAGGCGAGGTGTACAATTGCTATTGTTCATATATGTATCACTATCACTAGTCATAAGAAAAGTATACAAGTGAAGTAGGTGTATGTAAGAGGAAAGAAAAAGTACCGACCAACTCTATGAAGGGGGAAAATCACATATATGATAGAAAACCTCCATAGAAAAGACATCTGCATCTATAGGATAAAATGACATGAGAGCATCAAGGGTCAAGGATGGAATGATAAGATACTACAATGCATAAAATTATATCCAAATCTATAATATATGTATGAATAGAGCCCAAGGCCAATATATTATAAGAGTCCATAATGTAAAATGTATTAGTGAAGCACACACTAATGGTAGATGAATGAGATCAAAGATAGATAAAATGATACAAGCCCAAGCCCTAATAAAGATAAGTTAACAAGACACAAATAAGGGTGGATCCAAACCCTAGGGGAATCTAAAATAAAAATATGTAATTAAATAATTAATTTTGAAAACCCTAATATAGAAGACAAAACCCTTGATCATGAAAGAAGTTAGTTTCACAAAAAAAAAGTTAAAGTTTTTATCACACCCTACATAATATTTAGACTAATTAAATTAAATACAATCAATTACCACATAATTAATCTAGATATAACAGTTTGGATGTATAATTGAAATCATATAGAAATTTCTTTTTCCATATCTCATTCACTTCTCTAGTAATATTCTTTAGGCTATATCTTGAAACATTATAACATTGACTTTGATTATCTTGAAAAACATAACTTGACTTGGTTGGTTTAGGATATCTTTTTATAGTGCCATCAACATTCATTTAAATTGCATTAGAGCATGAAAGCATCCATCTTATGCTTCTTTTAATCACCATATTACAATACATCCCACTATTTGGAAAAAAAAATATCTAAATAATATTTCCAAATATAATTTAGAAGAGGTAATATTTTATAGAGCAAGAAGTGCTTTAACTTAGCTTCTAATAACATGAAGATCAAATATACATACACTTAAAGTTAACTCTATAATAAAAAAATAAAATAAAGTGATTTTATTGTAGTCTAACATAATAAAATATTCTATAAGACCTAAATGTATTAGAAACTTCTATATATTTACAAGTTTTATCTTGTTAAAAAATGTTATAACAATTTATATTAGTATATTTATGTTCATACCACTTCTAAGATTTAAAATTAACAATTTGTATTAGTGTTTTTATATTTTGAGAAAATATTTGTGATCACTATGTAAAACCTCAAAATTATTTCTTAGAAGAAGAAAAAACTTTAATTAAAAAATACTATGTCTATAACGAAGTGTGTTCTAAAATGTTGGGAGATATCCATATTATATATTAATTAATATATGAAACATTTTTTATTTATCTAATTACTAATTATTTATTATATTAAATTTTTATACTATCTAATTATTAATCTATAAATATATAAAATATTTGAATATTTACATTATTAGTATACAAAATTTTAAAATAGAACATAATGTAAAAATATAAGTTAAGTATTTAAGTATTATATTTATTTAGATTCTCTTCAAAATCTTTTAAATAGATGTATTAAAGATATATTAATTTATTAAGTTTTTACATAAATATATATGCACTTGAACATAAAAAATATTCTACATTATATTAAGAAGTTTTTGTTACCCACTCACTAGTTATATTCATTAATTATATTTATTAATATAATTATTAATTATTAAATTGACATATAAATGAACTCAAATTTATTAATTTTTTTATATTGAAATGCAAGTTACAAAAATAAAATGCAGCTATAAACTGCAAAGAGGATAAGATCACCAAAACAATATGAACAAATACAGACAAATCAGCTATAACAGAGATACAGAACAGCAGTAGCTACATAACTGCAATAATTAAATTTATTTACTTTACAAACACACCTTTTTAAAAAATAAATAAATTTAATTATTGTAGCTATAACAGAGATACAAAACAACAGTAGCTACATGGCTGCAATAATTAAATTTATTTATTTTACAAACACTAAATTTAATTATTGCAGCCATATAGTTACTGTTGTTCTGTATCTCTGTTATAACTGATTTGTCTGTATTTTACAAACACACTTAGAATGTGTAATGCATTTTAAAAACACACTTCATTATAAAATGTCTTATCAAAATTTAAGTGTTTAATTTTTAAATCGATCTTACTATAATATATTTCATAAATAATAATTTACAAACGTACATTATAATAATTATACTTCTCAAATAATTTTTTTTCTTAATACTCAGATTCCAGCTAGTCCACAAAATTTATCTTGGCCACCATTTCGCCACCGAATATAGGTGGTCCCTGAAGCCTTTTTTTCAAACGTGTCACTAAAGCCAAAGAGCCCGACCTCCTAGGGTGATATACCAACACAAAGCACCACTGTGCTGAGTCCGCTCGCACAGCGCTTGAGATCATCTCAGTCGCTGAAGAAGAAACACCAACGTCGTGGGTTCGATTCCCGCTAAATCTTTGTACACTTCAACCCCACTTTCTCTAACACTTGTGCCTCTTAACTGCGAACCCAGGTGTTCTGCCTATCAGCTTTCAACGTTTGCAGAGTTTGCTCACACAGTCACAATGGGTATGAAGGTTACGCTTCAGGAACGAGGAGTCAGATATTTAAGAGGTCAGTCACATGCCTAAATATGTTTGGCGGCATCAGAAAACGCGTTTCATGTAATGGTAGTAGAATCCGCGGACAACATGATAATGATAATGTTTCAAATAGAGGAGATGATCCAGAGGAATTGCGGTACGGAAAGCCTAGTTGTTTGTCTTCATATTACAGCGTTTTCGTCGCGCGCTTAGCAATCATGGTGCGCACTTCCTTCGGTTTTATGTGTTTTGAAAAAATGTGCGGCTTTCTGCTTGTAAATGTAAAATCCAACAATAATGCGCCTAATTAAACGTTATGTAAATATATGCGTCACCCCATTTTTCATGGCAGTTATTTCTATTTTAATGCTAGGGCGTGCAATTTAACATTTTAGCATTACAATGTTTTGTTTCCGTTAAAAATTCACATGTCAAGAGAACTTTCAGCAACAACAGCGTGGAAATTTGAAGTGTTAAGATGTTCAATTTCTCTGTTACACAGTGGCAATATTTTGGTACTTTTTATTTTTTATTTGTTTTGCGAAGAGCGACATGGGACATCACCCTTAGGTGGCTGTTAATGGACGATTAAGCATTTCAATTTGGCCATGTTTTCGATTGATTAAGACTGTTTGATTGGTGCAACCTGAAATGATTGTTGATATTCATAATCGCTTGATTACAAAAGGAGATGAAATCATGTTTCTAAAAAGAAACCATCGTAAACTAAAGCTAACTAAAGCAATTAATTTTGCTTTATTGAAAGATGCTAAAACAACTTAAGCGTAAACAAAAGTTACTAAAAGTAGACTAAGTTAACTACAAGTAAACTTATGGCTAACTAAAGCTAAGATGACCATTAATCTAGCAAAATTGCGTGAAAATGAAGAGTTGCATGCCAAAAAGGAAAGATCCCGTTGCTGTTTGAGTAAATGCCTCAGTTGCACATCATACAAATTCTTAAAAAAAAACATGATTCAAAAAAAACCAAACTCAAAGAAACCCGTCGCCAAAAGAAAACCAAGAAATGTGTCCATGAAATTAGACAAAAATGCGAGCAAAAGAAGACTTAGGCGGAAAACATAGACGGAAAATCAACTCGCGATTTTGTTGCAAAAAAAAACAGCCGCAAATCTTTAGGAAGAAAATCTACCAAAACACCTTTAGAAGTCGCGCGATTTCCACAGAAAAACAACCCGTGATTTTGAAGCTTTAAAAAATCCGCGATTTTCCCTTGAAAATCTGCTTTTGATCTTCTTTGAAAATATTCACTAAAAATTGCACGAAAATCCACCTTGAAAATCTCCTTTGAAAAACTGGCTTTGAAAAACCCTTAGATTTTCAGAAAAATTGGTTCTAAAAAAATTTCAGAAATTTCTTCAATTTTTATTTTAAAAAAAATGGGCTAAAAAAAATCAGTTTTGAGCCTAAGCTCTGATACCATGAAATGATTATTGATATTCATAATTGCTTGATTACAAAAGGAGACGAAAGCTCCTTATAAAGAAAAGTACAAGAAAATGTTTCTAAAAAGAAACCATCATAAACTAAAGCTAACTAAAGCAATTAATTGAAAGATGCTAAAACAACTTAAGCGTAGACAAAAGTTACTAAAAGCATACTAAGTTAATTATAAGTAAACTTACGACTAACTAAAGTTAAGATGACCATGAATATTACATTTAATATTTTAATACAACCAAGTACACTTATAGTTTATTAGATAATGAAAGGAACTCCTTCTCAATGTCATACAAGGATGGTATAGCCCAAGAGTCACAAGAGATCTTTTAGAGTATGTCCAAATGCTTTATAACAGCAAAAGACGAAATTCCAAACACTCTAGCTCCTTGTTTGGGGATTCTGCTATTTTGTCTTACGTAGAATGATTTTGATCCAGGCAAAACCATCCGTCTGCTCAATTGTAATGGTTTTGGCCATAATTTGTCTTACCTATGGTGGTTTTGCTCATGGTCAAATCTATTTGTTTGTGTAAACGTAACAGTTTTGGCCCTAATCAAAATTGTAAGACGTTTTTGTTTTGGGTCAAAATAATCATTAGTGACTGGTTTTCTAAGTGACTTATATGCTTGTTTTCATCTTTTGAATTCTCTATAACTATATATATTATCTTTGCCTTAGGGAATGAGTCTCATGTTATGTCTTGTCAATGAAGAGCCTTCATTGGTGATGTTAGCTAAGTTTACTAACATTTCTGATCCATGATAGAATGTCCTGGTGACTACTATGACTCTTGGCAACATCGATATGAGGTCAATGTGGTATCGGCGAGACACATTTAGTGTCTCACCATGATTCTAGTACATTGCAAATTTTGTTGACCGAGTAAGACCTTCCGATGTGGCATCTCGTGGATGAATCAAAGGAGCCGAATTGGAACCATTGGGAGTCTATTCGTTGCAATGGTTCTGTGAGGGATCTCAACAGATAGGGAACACCATGGATATAGTTAGAAGTTGCAGATGCTTGGGGGTTGGATTGTAGTTCGATCAACAGTGAAGTGTGAAGAATTAAAATTGTATTAGTAAAGGATTTAAAATCTGTAAAGGCTATAACTTGGATTTTTTCTGTTTGAAGAATGTTCATGATGAATGCTACTGTATAATGACACCAGAAAGATAAGTCTGGAAGTTGTATGTAATCTTCATTACTGTAATACAAAGTGATTTCTCTTGGTGTGGTGGGTTTCTCTCCCGTAAGGGTTTTCCCAAGTATTTTTGGTGTTCATGTGTGTTTGTCAAATACTCTGCTTCTGTAATCTGTTTCATAGTGCATCTTAACTTGATTGTAACTATAAATTTTAAAGTGTATCTGTATTCTTTCTTGAGGTATTGACATTAGGAGAATTGTTTTCCGCATCTAATTTTCCTTACAAGTGGTATCAGAGCTTGGCCAGTTGTGTTATCCTTGGGGGTACATTGGGTTTTTGTGTCAATACTGTTCAGTGGGAGTCTTCTAGAGATTGTTATTTCTATTTATAGATTAAGATGTCTAGTTCATCTGGGAAGATTGAAATAGAGAAATTCAATGGCAGTAACTTTGAATTGTGGAAACTCAAGATGGAGGATCTCTTAGTAGATTGAGATCTTTGGCTTGTTGTGTCTAGAACTAAACCTACAGGCATGAAGCAAGAAGAATGGGACCTTGCAGATAGAAAAGCTAAGGGGCTGATAAGGCTCTTTTTGGAAGACTCAGTTCTTCTCAATGTGCATGAAGATAAGACTTCCTCTCTCTTGTGGAAAAGACTGACATCCATTTATCAGGGGAAATCCTTGGTGAATAAGCTGTTCCTGAGAAAGAAGCTCTACTCTTTGAGAATGCAGGAAGGAGGATTTGTAGCTGATCATTTGAATGCATTTAACATGCTACTCACACAATTAACATCTATTGGTGTAAATATTGAAGAAGAAGATCGATGTATGCTTCTGTTATGTTCTTTGCCAGACTCTGGGATCATCTGGTGATGGCTATTGGGAGTACAACATCTAGTTTCAAGATGGAAGATGTTGGTTTTTTGCTGTCAGAAGAAATGAGAAGGAAGTCTTCTGAGATGGCGAAGGAGGCTCTTGCTGTCAGAGGAAAGTCAAAGGAGAAAAGAAAAAAGAAGGACAAGAAGTCTAAATCGAAATAAGAGGGGAGATCAAAGTCTCTTGGAAAAAATTCCAAGGTGAAGTGCTGGAACTGTGGGCAACCTGGTCATGTCCGAAAAGATTGTAAAGAGGAGAAAAAGAAGAAGAAGGTCTCTTCCGATAATGGCTCTTCTCATAGTGATGGTGACGCCTTCATTGCAACCTTGGATACACATGCATCAAATGATGTTTGGATGATTGATTTTGGAGCATCGTTCCACATGACATCTCACAGAGAATGGTTCACAAAGTATGAAGAATACGATGGTGGAAAGGTGTACTTAGCGATTGATTCAAATTTGAAGATAGTTGGCCGTGGAAGAGTCGAGATACAATTCCCTAATGGAAGAGTGAAGGGAATCAATAATGTTATGTACATACCAGGTCTAGCTCAAAATATATTATCTATAAGTATGCTAAATGATATTGGTGTACAAGTTACATTCTCTGGAAATGGTTGGAAGATGACTAAGGGTTCAATGGTGCTAGCTAGAGGTGCTCGAATTGGTACCCTGTACAAGCTAGATGCACAAGTTGTTCAATGTAACAACATCTCTTTGAAGTCACTGAAAGCTGCTCATGGAGGTAAAGAGGGAAATATCCCTAATTATGTAAACTCTACGGAAGTAAAACTTCCTGTAGAGAAGACTATGCTTTGGCATCATAGGTTAGGCCACATAGGAGAAAAAGGCTTAAAAACCTTGAAAAACAAAAACCTGGTTGAGGGGCTTGAAGATTGTAATCTAGAATTTGAATTTTGTGAACACTATATATATGGAAAGCATCATTGTGTTTCATTTTATGACAGTCCTCATAAATCTTCTGGTTTGTTAGACTATATTCATTCAGAAGTGTTTGGTCTAGTAGATGTTCCTTCTTTGTCTAAATCAAGATACTATGTGTCATTCATTGATGATTATTCAAGAAGAGCATTTATATATTTTTTGAAAAGTAAATCAGAAGTGTTCTGTCGATTTAAGGAGTTTTAAAAATCTTGTTGAAAATCAGACTGGTAAAACAGTAAAATGCTTAAGGACTGATAATGGTGGTGAATTTTTTTCTAATGAATTTGAAAGATACTGTAAAGACCATGGAATCAAAAGACACAAGACTACACCTTATACTCCATAGTAGAATGGAATTGTAGAAAGGTTCAATAGGACAGTGATGGAGACAGCACAAAGTATGCTTAGTAGTGTTGGTTTGGAGGAAAAGTTCTGGGCTGAAGCTACTGCTACTGCATGTTACTTGGTTAATCGGTCTCCAAACTCTGCTCTTGTTGATAAGACACCTTTGGAAGCGTGGTCTGGTAAGAAGCCCTCTCTTAGACATATTCGAGTCTTTGGCTGTGAGGCATATGCACATGTGCCAGATGTAAAAAGATCTAAGTTGGAGAACAAGGCTGTCAAGTGTATTTTTATTGGCTATAGTGCTAACTTTAAAGGATACAAGCTTTGGAATCCTGTTACAGAGAAGGTTGTATACAACAGAAGTGTAATCTTTTGTGAGCTGAAACCTTCCACCTTGGATCTGCAGTCAGAGACAAAGTCAAAAAATAGTAAGGATGTAGCAACAATTCCTCCTACACCAGAGAAAGAGGAATTGAAGATTCAAAATGTACCTGAAACTAAGGAGAGCTCAAGCAGTTCTGAAAGTTTTGAAGAAGAAGAACCTCAGCCTCAACCAATGAGGAGGTCAACTCAAGAAAGGAAACAACCAAATAGGTATGGGTTCTCATTGATTGATTCTACTTGTGCCTATGCTTTGATTTCTAGTATTGATGAGCCTAGGAATGTAAAAGAGGCATTTAAAATGTCTGATTTAGACTCTTAGTTAGAAGCCATGGAAGAAGAGATGGCATCATTAGATAAAAATGAAACCTGGAGTTTGGTGCCCTTGCCTAAAGGTAGAAAACCTGTGGGCTATAAATGGGTATTTAAGAAAAAGATTGGTCTGGATGGCAGTGTAGAAAAATACAAGGCAAGACTGGTTGCAAAGGGTTATTCCTAGGTAGAGGGAATTGACTATGGGGAAATATTTTCTCCTATAGCAAAGCTGATGTCAACTAGATTTCTATTGTCACTTGCAGTAGTGTATGACTTAGAGGTTGAACAGATGGATGTGAAGACAACATTTCTTCATGGAGATCTTGAAGAAGAAATCTATATGTCCCAGCCTAAGCACTTTATTGAGAAAGGTAAAAAAAAATTGGTATGCAAATTAAAGAAGTCTCTGTATGGGTTAAAGCAGTCACCTAGAATGTGGTACCGAAAATTTGATACCTGTGTATTATCTCTAGGCTTTGTGAGATCAAAATCTGATCACTGTGTATACTATAAAGCTAAAAGTAATCAAGTACTTGTTATTGCTCTTTATGTTGATGATATGTTGTTCATAGGAAATAGCAAGCTAATGATTTTTGATCTTAAGTCTCAGTCGTCTGCTAAGTTCAAAATGAAGGATCTTGGTGCAGCAAGGTATATTCTAGGGATGGAGATAACTAGGGATAGGAAGAATAGAAAGCTTTGGCTCAGTCAGAGTAAGTATATCAAGATTGTTCTTGAGAGATTTTGTATGAATGATTGCAAACAGTTAGTTGTTCTAGTCATGTAGGGAACAAAGCTATCTATTGAGGACTGTCCAAAATCTCCTACTGAGATGGAGGAAATGACCAGTGTGCCCTATGCTAGTGTTGTAGGCATTCTTATGTATGCAATGGTCTGTACAAGGCTAGACATTGCCCAAGCAGTGCGAGTACTTAGTCGATTTATGGCTAATCTAGGAAGAATACATTGGGATGTTGTGAAGAGGGTGTTTAGGTATTTGAAGGGAAATTCAGATTTTGCTTTTTGTTATTATGGGAATTTAGATGAATCACAGAGGACTCTTAGCATTCGGGGTTATGTAGATTCTAATTGGGCAGGAGACATTGACAGCAAGAGATCCACCAATGGATACGTTTTCCTATTGAATGGTGGCGTAGTGAGTTGGATGAGCAAGTGGCAAGCTGTAGTCACTTTGTCCACTACAAAGGCTGAATACATGGCAACTACTCATGCTTGTAAAGAATCTATATGGTTGAAACGTTTGTGTTCTAATATTAGTTTTGATGCAAGGGAAATAACAATTTTATGTGACAGTTAGAGTGCCATTTGTCTAGTAAAGAACCCAACTTTCCATGCCAGAATGAAACATATTGATGTACAATATCACTTTGTACGAGATATGGTTGAGGACATAAAGGTTAATTTGGAAAAGGTTGATACTCTGGAGAATGTTGCAGATGCATTGATGAAGCCGGTGAGCACATACAAGTTCAGGTGGTGTGCTAGTTCAATGGGCCTTAGTGCCCATGATTTTTAGTAAAGTTTTTTTTTGTGTGCTCTGGAGGTGCCTAAATGATCTTCGTCAAGTGGGAGATTGTTGGAATTATGTGTCTCAAACATTACAAGCTGAAACCTCCATTAGAGTCAAGTTGGTGTGACATTCTAATTGTCTGCCGACTAGCAGGTTTGTTTTATTCAGTTCTGAGCAGGTCGTTGTGACCTTGTTATTGTCTTGCTGAAAGGTTACGCTATGGAGTCTATCACTATAACATGATGTGTTCATTATGACCTTATAGCGCTCGGGAGATCTCTGGCTGAAAGGCCATTCAATCATGTATCGGCGAGACTCTTGGCGACTATGGGCCTTGAGATAACTGAAGGTTCTCGCTAAGAAGTCTTGGCGAAGTGTTAATCTCTTGCCAACAGTGTATGTATTGAAGCCTTCGGGGTAACATATGGAGTTTAGAATAATCTCTCAGTGAAGGGAATATGTCTTGGCGACTGTTGATAGATTCGGAGTAGCTTAGAGATCTCAGGGTGAAGTCTTAGCGAAGGGCAATGTCTTGGCGATGTTGAAGAATCTTCAGGGTAACTTAATGATCTTGGGAAAATGTCTCAGCGATAAGCTCTTGTCTTGCTGACTATTCTTCAGATCTTGTTATGACTTAATCTCCTTGGTATAATGTCACACCGAAGGCTATGAGTTTGGGCGACAACGATACATGTGGAGATCGTCGGTGTGAGGTCCTAGTGAGATCGATATACTATGCCGACAATTTTTTTTCTTCAGAGTGACTTGTGACATCGGTATGAAGTATCACTAAAGCTCGTTACTCTTGCTGAATGAAATACTTATGTCTATATGACTTCGCTATAACCTTTGATGTCTTGCTATGATCTCCTAGCGAAAGCAATAGGTCAGGGCGACTACTTGGTGACTCGGTGAAATTCTTGTAGCTCAATAGAACGTCCTGGCAACTACAATGACTCCTGGCGACATCGATATGAGGTCAATGTGGCATTGGATAGACACAGTTAGTGTCTCACCGAGATGCTAGTACATTGTGAATTCTGTTGACTGAGTAAGACCTTTCGATGTGGCATCTCATGGACAAATCAGAGGAGCCGAATTGGAACCATTGGGAGTCTGTTCGTTGCGACAGTTCTATGAGGGAGCTCAACAGATAGGGAACACCATGGATATAGTTAGAAGTTGCAGACGCTTGGGGGTTGGATTGTAGTTCGATCAACAATGAAGTGTGAAGAATTAAAACTGTAGCAGTAGAGGATTTAAAATCTGTAAAGGCTATAACTTGGATGTTTTATGTTCGAAGAATGTTCATGATGAATGTTGCTATATAATGACACCAGAAAGATAAGTTTGGAAGTTTTATGTAATCTTCATTACTATAATACAAAGTGACTTCTCTTGGTGTGGTGGGTTTTTCTCCCGTAAGGGTTTTCCCACATATATCTGGTGTTCATGTGTGTTTGTCAAATACTCTGCTTTTGTAATCTATTTCATAGTGCATTGTAACTTGATTGTAACTATAAATTTTAAAGTGTATCTACATTATTTCCTGAGGTATTGACGTTAGGAGAATTGTTTTCCGCATCTAATTTTCCTTACACTTTCATACCCACCCATCATTTTTCATCTTCCCAAGTTTGGAAAGTCAAAGGTTCCAAGCTATCAACCAATCCATATTTTATTCCTAAACACACTCCATCCACATCTCCATGCATGATATCCAATTTTCACATTGACCATGTATTGACAATGACCCTTCATCGTAAGGATTTAGAAGGCACCCTATCGTGATGTGCACACTAGGACAAAGTTAACTCCAGTATTAGTAAAGCAGATCAAGAATCTCAAAAGTTGCATTCAAGTGCATGTATCTTGGAAAAATAACTTCTTCAAGGAGGATATCGATGGGACATTATGACAAAAGCATCTACATAAACACCATTAGGTGGTTTAGCATGAGCTTAAATTCTTTCAAAAAAAATAAAAAATATAAAAAATATAAAAATCAAAAAAGGATTGAAAATAGTAAAGATAAAAAATCATGCTCCAGTGAAAACCACTACAGTGGCGCTTTGGATAGGTACTATGATGAAAACCTAGCGAACAGGAATCATGTGTAGAATCGAGCATCTACACGCACCACTTTAGGTGGAAGCATCTCATCCCATCCATAATAACTCCAACATTCCATCCATTTCATCCAAAATAAACCCATTCATTCATGAACAATTTATCTAATCCATTTTCACCCATCTATATTCATAGTCCAAATTATCTTGATCTTGAAAATCTTTGGTGTAAACTTTACACTTTCTTATAGTAAACATCTTGACATGAGTCATTTTCATTGATCCTATCCTATGCAACATTATCTGAGCCATGAAACACTATCCAAATGAAGCATTCCTCCATTCAAACACCTTATCTTATCACAAGATAATCCATATCCATCCAACCCTACACCTATCCAAGCATCCACCCATGACATTCTATACATTGCTAGACACTAGGGGAAGATGTTTACATCTTGCTTCAGGAACAAATCTTGATCTATATCCTCCAACTTATGTGATGATCTGAATATTGGTAAACATGAAATCAAATTGGTCAAGCAATTGTGAGCCAAAATCCAAATCACTAGCCCATGGCATATTTTGACAAGAACATGTTCTTTATTAAGCTTTATCTTTCATCAAACATCAATCCAAACAATCAATATCCATTGCATCTAATATGTGCTTTAGTATCACATCAAATCATTCAAACAAATTTTGTTCCAAATCAAGCTTCAATCCTGATCAATCAAATTCAATCAATCTATCATCTCGAGATATCCTTCCCAATCCTTGTGTTGCTTAACACAATCTTTGCATTGCTATTCATACTCAACAATGTTATCATCATCAATCCCTCATCATCTTGGGATACCCATCCTAATCCTCATGTTGCTTAACACTATCCTTGCATTGTTGTATATCCTCAACAATGTTATCATCATCAATCCATCAATCCAATCAATCAAACTTAGCTTAGTTTTCAAAAAAATCCCAAAAAAAGATCACTGATATCATCACACATATCCATGTCCAAACTGTCAAAATCATATCAAAATCCAAAAACATTCAAAAAACCAAGAAAATCCAAAAACATCCAAAATCATATCAAAATCCAAAAATAGGTCAAAAAGTAAAAGAACATAAAAAAAATGGAATCCAAACTATGTCATCTCTGAGCTTAAATGTAAGAAAGGCTAATCTTTAATCATCCCCTAGGACACAAAATCCAAAAACATTCATAAAATCTCAAAAAACCCCAAAACATTTGAAAATCCAAAAATCAAGACATTTGTAAAAAAATATTGAAAATACCAAAAACAACCTCAAAATTTTCAAAAAGATCAAAAAAATCCATCTGTCTTATCTCGCTTTCATCTATAATAACATCATTCACAATAAATCAATCATCATCCCCAACCTTTGGTGAAACAGTTGAAAACAAGTCTAGCAAATCGAAAGTGAAAACCATAACATCAAAATCTTAAGTCTAGGTTAGTACATAAGCAAGTTAGTAAACTCTTTGTGTCAATATCCTATCATCCAATCAGTACCATATCAAAATCATCTGATATGTCATGTCCTAGGATGCATCCTTCCTATAATGGACATCAACATCATGCATCACCATAGTTTAGTCTTGGCTAGTGATATTGAAGAACATTAGCTTGTTTGTTTACTTTATCTTTATCTTTATCTTATTGCACTCATTCCAAGGACCTCTTGATGATGTCTGATCAAAATATTTAGAGAGATAGGAATGGGGCAATGATCATTATCTTCTACTTGTTGTGCTTGTTGGATAGTCTTGTAATATAACTTGGTCATGCATACTTTGTTAAGGTGTAGGGAGGATGTTTTAGGTATCTTGTTGACCACATGGGAAGGCTTGCTTTCCTATCTTTTGGACCAAGATGGTTGAAATATCCAAACTGCACTTTGAATAAGTTTTTGTATGCCAGGTGTGAATAGGGATACTCCTATCTGATTATTGAGTCAAATTCCATCTCACTAATACAATGCCATCCTAGTCTTCATACCTTGATGCATCATACCTATGTGTGTTATAAAACATAAGATAATTGGCCCTTTGAAAATCCTAACTCCTTGGAAAGCAATCATCATCATCATTATCATCATCTCATATCTTGTTGGAATCTTTTGCTTTCTTCTATCTCTTGTTTTTTGCGCTAACATGGTACCAAGACAATTAATCATCATTATCATTGCATCCATCCTACATCCATAAACTGTCAACATATAGCATATTGCATATTACATATCATATCATATAGAAACATGCATTGCATTTCCATACATATAGATTGGTTATTATAAGCATTACATAAATCATACATATACAAACACAAAAAGCACTCATCCCATAAAACATCTACATCATCATATCACACATTTGCATTATCATAGCATCATTTGCATTTATCATACCATAACATTGCATAACCATCCCATAACCACATATAAGCATCCATTACCAAAATCATCCATTCACATATCATAACAAAAAAGCATCATCATATCATAGCATCATGTCATTACCATAACATCATAAAATGCATATCATACATGAGGAAATTGCACACATTGCATAAACATATAGATATGTTAGTTTAAGCATAATGCATATCAAAACATTTTACATACATCCTGAAAAGTGCATTAGAAGAAGATACTAAAAAATAAATGTATTCATAAACCATTCACATCATCATATAGAATCATTACATAAGCATATAAAAGGTAAAGAAAATTATAAATGCATCACATATCATAATCAGATCAAAATCATCATCTCATATATCATCAAAATATGTACATTGTCATGGTACAATAGAATTAGATCAAATATCAAGTACATAGTACAAAATGGCCCATCAGGCTATCAAAAATGAGCCCATGGGGCACAAAAAGTATCCCATCTCTGATAAAAAAATGAAGGCCTAGCCCTATTGGTTGCTGTCCTCACCACCTGCCCTCTCTCTATGCTCCTTTGTTGGTCTGTGGCTGGTCCTCTGTGGAAATTTTGGGACTTGGCCAATTCTTGACATGGCATGGTGGTAGTGCATCCTATAATAATTGGCCTCTTGAACATTCTCCCTATATGACCGAAGTGATACTGTGCTTTGGGAGGAAGAGACAACCATACTCTCTAACTATTACTGATGGCCCATCTTGGCCATTGCCTGTAACTCTAGAGCCTACCTCTACTAAATGGCCTAGTCCCACTCTGCTCTAACATGATCCATCTCAGCTGCCAATGCTTGTATCTAGGCCTGCAACTATAAAATCTACCCCTCTCAGATCTTACTATAGGGGATGTTGAACATTAGGCTAATCTTGATCACCATCTCTAGGTGGTGTCGCAACTCGATCCTCATTCCTATCCTGTCTATCATGCTACCCATAGTCTTGATCCTATATCAGGACATCCTGGTGGGGCTAATCCTGTTTATCCATGACTGGCTGGTATGATGCTAGTCCTCTGCCACCTTAATCTTGATCCCTATCCCCTTGGCCTCATCCTGCTCTCCTACCCCTAGCTCTCCGATGAGTGGATGGTGTGCCTGGAACTATCAACCTCAGTGGTGGCCTGAACCATTCTCAATATGCTTGTGTGGTCCCAAGATTTTCCTATTCCTGGTCATATGGCCACAGCCTATCCACCTGCTGCATAAAAATTTGAATTGCCTCATGG
>VDFB02355100.1:0-13731 GCA_007258455.2 Sequoia sempervirens
GCCCTTACATTTTTGGAGATTCCAGTCTTTGATGCAGGGGCGCTAAATTTTAGCGCCCTTGCACTTTTCAGAGTTAGAATTTATTTTGGCATTTTCAACATGTCATGGCGCTAAATTTTAGCGCTTCAGCATCTTGAGCACATTTTGGAAAACGGATGTAATGGTGAATGAAAACGGCGCTCGGGGTTTGCAAAGTGTTTGTATGCATAGAGTTGCAATCAAAATTGGAGAATAAAGAGAAAGCAAGGGTAAAAAATTACAAAGATGAAACGCGAAAAATGCTGGAGAGGGATGTCGAAAAACTCAAAAAACGTATTTGCAGTTTGAAGAAAACTCGCTCAGCATGAAGAGAGGAAGAACTAAAATCATAAACAATGAAAATGGCGAACTAAAAAACTTTTAAGTGAAAGAGAAAATCAAAAACCTAACTCAAGTCGAGCAATAAATTTAGGCACGAAAAGTGGCACGATTGACGAAAAACACGAAAAAGATGAAGAAACGCGCCAAGGCCAGAAAAAGTTTAAGTGTCAGGAAAAAGTGTAATGGCTCTAAAATTTAGAGCTATTACATTTTGGAAAAAGTCACTTTCATGCAGAGGCGCTAAATTTTAGCGCCCTTGCATTTTCCAGACTTAGCCAATTTTGGCTTCAGGGCAGGAGCACACTTTTTCAGTGCCACTGCATTTTTCACAATTTGCTAAGTACGAACAGTGAAACTTCGCGAAGGAGCTCGTTTCGAAGGTCTTCGTGAGGCGAACATGGGGGAATGCTCGAATTGACTATTCAAGACTTTGGAACGCATTTCGAGGTGGCTTGAAAATCACTTCATTATGCGTACTTGAACTTCACGAATCCTAGGAAACAGACAAGTTTCGTAGGGGGGTTATCCGTGGAATGAGCGCTGCTAGATTCCGTGATAACAGCTGGCTCCTGTTGGGGATCTTCCTTCAACCATTCTTTGAAACGAATGAAGGGAGAAGAACTCCAGAATTCAAGTGCCTTTATCCATTGGGCTTGGAGTCAGGTGACAACGACGAAAAACAAATTTACGAAAACAAGACGCAAACTTATGCAAATGCACTTATTGAAAAAGGGAAAAACCTACCTAATTAAAACTAGCCATTAATGAGACCTTCTCAAATGAAACCGTTCACAGGTTCAACAAAATAGTTTCCTTTCTTCAGCAGCTTGCAAGGCCTTCCATGATCATTAGCACCTACATGTAGATGAGGTTGAAGCATTGCTTCATGAAAGAGATGAACAGGTTCAGCTACCTTTGAAAATATTATGGATATACTGCTGCTCCAAAATAAATCATTCAATCCAGGCTGCTCCTGTGCATCTACAAATATATCTTTAACTTCATCCTCAAGTTTATCTTCACTCTCAGGTGCAAGTGGAACCTCTGTCTTCCCATTGGCCTCCAACCAAGCAAGATGTCTTATGGGACATTCCCTTGATCGATCAAAGATTGAATGCTTCTTACCAGTTGCTACCTCAACAACTGATTCATCAACCATGGCAACCTCATGCTGATTGGGATGATCTCCTTCATGTGAATCAAATGAAGATATGATTGCATTGCATACCTCAATATGATGTTCGCCATCCTCAGACTTGGGAAAATCTGAATTATTTATAAGAAGGTCCTCACGTGACATAGATGCATTCTTTTCAACTTGACTAAAATCTGCATTCATGTCCATCTTTTCAGATCTCAAGAAAATATTATTTTCATTCACTTGAACTTCAACAAAATGACTTTCATCATTTTGCTCTTCATCAATGGCTTTCTGAGACTGCATAAACCAGAATTGGGAGTCGCCAGCTATGTCTACTTCCTTTTCTCGGAAGAGAACAGCAAGATCACTTGGATTGGAGTCAGGATGGTTCACTGCTCCTTTTACTAATGGTACCTCAAGAGCAAGCCTCTTTGGAGGTGAAGATAACTTGTGTTGATTACCAACAGCATTTGAAATTGACCTCCTTGGTACGTCTTTGCAAGGAACAAAAAACATGCCTTGAGCTAACTGCTTTTTGAGGTCAAATAGCTCATTTTCCAACCTTTGCACCATAGGATCCCTCCTTGTGATGGAAGAAAATAACTCCAAAGAAGAGCTTTCTTCAAATTCATCTGAGTCAATTTTTATTTGCCCAGCAAGAATGAGATCATCTTCAATTTTTGTCGCCAAGGTCTGCACAACTGCAAGAGTAGCTGGAGGTGCTCTTCTCAATAGGAAACCAACCTGAGGCGCTTGAGAATTTACAAAGAAACATTTCAAGTTCTCAGCTGTAGGTTGAGCAACAGTTGGAATTCTTCATGTCAACTTGTTGAAGTGAGCAATGAACTCGCCCATGGGCATGTGAGATTCCTTCTTCAACTGGGTGAGCTGAGCCAACAAAGCATGAGCATCTTCAGGAGGCTTGAACCTTTCTTCAAACTTGGCTATGAGAGTTGCCCAGTTTGTGATGGTACTTGGCACCAAATGATAAAACCAATCTGCAGCAACGCCTTGGAGAGTCTCCACAAACAGCCTTACAGATACATCTTCATATTCAACACCATGAACCCCACAAGCAATGTAGAAAGCAGCAACGTGCTCGTCAGGATGTTGTCCATCACCAAAAAACTTGGGAAAGTTCTTCCGTGAGCCTTCAGGAAGAGCATGTAGGGGTAGAACTAGGCTCAACGGACCAAAAGCATTTCCCCAAGGACCTTGAGCAGCCATTTACATGTCCTTGGTGAAATCTTGAAAAACTTACAAGAAAATAAATTACAATAGAAAAGGACACATGCATACTTCAAACGAAAGCATGAGGCTTTAGAATGAGTATCGTGTCCCCAGCGGAGTCGCCAAAAAACTGTTGGGTGAAAATTATGTAATCAACTCTCGACAGATTACACAACTTGGACTTCAGCCACAGCTATGTGAGATATGAATCTCTCCTCTCGGAAAGGGGAGGCGCCCTTCTTACTGCTAAGAGAAACAAAAGTAAATCACAAAAAGTAATTACACAATGTACACGAAATTCACGGAGTGGGGGGGGTGTGTTACATTCATCCTTCTCTCTTTTTTCAGAGAAGATGTTTACAATGCTTCACGTGTTGGAAGTTTCGAATTCTTGATAACCTAAAACTAACAACGCGTGTAATGCCAATATCTCTATCTCGTCAAAGCGAGAAGCGTAAGGAATGCAGGCGATTAATATGAAAGCGAAATAAATTAAAAGGGAAAGCTCCGCGAAGGCACAAAGTGATTCCGGTAAGCTTTGCTCGGTGTTGGATCTTTGTAGGCGATACCGTTTGCACATTAGAAGCACAAGTCTTCTTAGGCGCGAAAACAATTCTTGAAGCGGCATGAGCGATTACAAGCACAAAGTCTTGTAGTTCATCCAGAAGCGAAATTTATCGAAGTGCTTACGAGCGATTACAAGCACAAAGTCTTATAGATTATCCAACAAGAACATGTAAGAGCATGAATGATTATAAGCGCAAAGTCTTATAGATCACTCAACCAATGATAAACAAAATAACAATGCAATCTAAATAATAGATGTAAGCAAAGTTTACATCAACCACTTAGAGTCTTTCAGATTCCTCGAACTAATCACTACCAAATCAAATCAACTTACAAAAGTATCGAATCCAACGCAAAGTCTGGCTTGCAATCCTTTTCTTTATTGATTGAATCTCATTCACAAAGTATGAACGCAAAGTTTCACAAGTTTGCTTACAAAAGGGCAGCACTTCGTTGCAAAAGGCTAAAAGATCATTTACAATGAAAATCCCTCACATTATATAGAAAGAGGGATGAGCAAAGGAAGGAAAGAGATTGAGAAAATCAGGGAAAGTTAGGTGAGCGATTTTAGGAGATCTCACCTAACTTTGACCAAAGTCAAAGTGTAATTTATTTTGAAAATATTACATCTTTGGACTTGGTGTAATTACAATTTACAAAATGACATTCGAAAATGTTGAGAAATATTTACAAGATGCATAATGGGATGCACCGAAAATGTCTAACACTGGAGAACAAGAAGCTTCTTCATGTTTCTTTGCTTGGGCGCGAGTCTTCATACTTCTTCCTGGTCTCCTGCATGAACTTTTTATTTGGAAGAACCAAGATCAAAGGACATCACCTTCAGGATCACTTGACGAGATCTGGAGAGAAACTGCAAGGATGGTGAATCAACATGCGTTAGCAGAAAAAGCAGCATTGGGAAGCGTGAAACGAGCAACTAGGCACGAGAAACGATGTAGGAGCGAAGAAATGGGGTTCGGAATGGAAACAGGGCAAGTTTGAAGAGACTAAGATAAAAACTGCCAAAAATGAAAAGGTGCTAAAATTCAGCACCATTGCACAAAAAATGACTAAGTCTGGAAGAAAAGTGCAAAGGTGCTAAAATTCAGCTCCATTGCACAAAAAATGACTAAGTCTGGAAGAAAAGTGCAAAGGTGCTAAAATTCTGCTCCATTGCACAAAAAATGACTAAGTCTGGAAGAAAAGATTGTGAAAAGTGTAAGGGCGCCAAAATTCAGCGCCCTTACATTTTTGGAGATTTCAGTCTTTGATGCAGGGGCGCTAAATTTTAGCGCCCTTGCACTTTTCAGAGTTAGAATTTATTCTGGCATTTTCAACATGTCATGGCGCTAAATTTTAGCGCTTCAGCATCTTGAGCACATTTTGGAAAACGGATGTAATGGTGAATGAAAACGGCGCTCGGGGTTTGCAAAGTGTTTGTATGCATAGAGTTGCAATCGAAATTGGAGAATAAAGAGAAAGCAAGGGTAACAAATTACAAAGATGAAACGCGAAAAATGCTGGAGAGGGATGTCGAAAAACTCAAAAAACGTATTTGCAGTTTGAAGAAAACTCGCTCAGCATGAAGAGAGGAAGAACTAAAATCATAAACAATGAAAATGGCGAACTAAAACACTTTTAAGTGAAAGAGAAAATCGAAAACCTAACTCAAGTCGAGCAATAAATTTAGGCACGAAAAGTGGCACGATTGACGAAAAACGCGAAAAAGATGAAGAAACGCGCCAGGGCCAGAAAAAGTTTAAGTGTCAGGAAAAAGTGTAATGGCGCTAAAATTTAGAGCTATTACATTTTGGAAAAAGTCACTTTCATGCAGAAGCGCTAAATTTTAGCGCCCTTGCATTTTCCAGACTTAGCCAATTTTGGCTTCAGGGCAAGAGCGCACTTTTTCAGTGCCACTGCATTTTTCACAATTCGCTAAGTACGAACAGTGAAACTTCGCGAAGGAGCTCGTTTCGAAGGTCTTCGCGAGGCGAACATGGGGGATGCTCGAATTGACTATTCGAGACTTTGGAACTCATTTCGAGGTGGCTTGAAAATCACTTCATTATGCGTACTTGAACTTCACGAATCCTAGGAAACAGACAAGTTTCGTAGGGGGGTTATCCGTGGAATGAGCGCTGCTAGATTCCATGCTAACAATATGTGGATGAGATTTTTTGTCAAATCTCTTAAAGCTAAAGCTAGGGATTGGTACTTAAGTTTTCCTGAGAAGTCCTTTTCCTATTGGGATAGATTGGTGGATGCTTTTAGGAAAGAATTTGCAAAAGAGCCTTCTAATCTTGTCAAAAATTTAAAATAGCTTAAGAAACAAGATGAAGAGTCAAGTGTTGCTTTCAGTCACAAATTTGTTGTTGCTCTTGCACTAATCCCTGAAAGTTTTAGACCTAGTACATCAGATTTCATTCATTTGTATTTTGAAGCTTTTGAAGGATTTTAGAATATTGAGTATGCAGATGGCTTACACATGTTTAGATAATATGGAAAAAATGAGGAATGAATATGTTCAAAGTCTATTGTCTTCAATTACGGATGAACATGTTGATGAAAGTAACAGCTGTATGAGTATAAAAGATCAGATACATATAGTTTCAAATATAGACAAGTGCATGCTTGAGAAGGAAGAGGTTAGGAGTGTTGCAATGTTAACCACTGATGCTCATAATAGTGGAAATGCTTCTTTTTATTTTCAAGAAGATATAAATGGTCAAATCAATGAAGAAACCCAGTCTATGAAGTTTCTAGATTTTGATAGTGGTAATATCTTGGTGTGTCTTGACTTATAGCTTGGTAAGGCATGTTTTTCTACTAGAGGACAAGAGAGAGAGAAGTGGTTGAAAGAATGGACCATGATTGTGGTCTATTGAATAGTGAATAGATTTCAAGTTTGTTAACCATTGAATATCAGAAATATGCACATATGAGTAACCCTCAGTTATTGTGTAATGCTCATATTGATTTTGACAGTGATAATAATCTTTATTATGAAAGATATGAAAAATGGGTATCCGATATTCCTTCTAGTTATGAACAGGCTAGTCACCATGGTGATAATTTGCGTAATGACAAACAACCATTTGATTTTAATAATGCATTGTATGATGAGCATGAAAGTATGCAGGGTGATGCAAACTCATAAACTTGTGTTGATGAGTTAAGGAAAGCAAGTAACCATGAATTTTGTATATTTGGTAAGCAAGATTTTGAAAATCTTAATGCAGATTTGGATAAGTATCTGTTTCCTGATTTAGATGAGCCTAGTTATGAGTCTTTTCATGTGGATATGGATGCTAGCTTCAAAGAGGAATCAAATTATCTTTTGGAACCAAAATTACTCACTTTTGAACAAGCTTTGGATTCTGAAGATGTTAGTATGATGTGTTCAGAAGATGTCAGAGTAAGTAAGAATAAGAATAGGGTAGAGATTCTTGATGATTCTCTACACCAACATGTTGAGGCACAAGTACAGGGTGTGCCAATATATGAGTATATTTCCTTGCATACACTTGGAGATAGTTTGCATAATATGCATAATCTTTTGATTGGTCCTTGTAATCGTTTCACTTTTGATATGCAAACTACTAATCAAATTGAGCTTGATGATCCCAGCTATATGGCAGAGTATGAGTGCCAGATTTTTCAGCTGAATGGAATTTTCTTACAGTGTGGTAATGAGCAAAACATCAAGGGAAGTTGTTTTCAACTTTACAATATTTTGAATGACAAAACTTATGAGTCATTACCACATAATAATCAGTATTTTAAGGGTATGCTTGATTCTCAGATGCAGGGTAATTGTGAATCTGTTCATAAAGCTATACTTGCTAAGTTATTTAATGTTGCTAGCATGTATAATCAGGCATATTCTAGTAATGTCTTCAGATTGGATTCAGTGAGGTGTGATGAAAACTTTGTTTATGACAGAGGTAAGAGAAGGCCTACAATTTTTGGTGGCCTTGGGCCATCATATATGGTTTGAATTGTCAAACCAAAGCAGTTGGGGGTAGAGATGACTTTTTGGCTCTATTGTCCAATGGAGTAGGCACTTGGTTTGCTTCTCCAGAGGATCTGAATTCTCGCTCCGTTCTCTAAGGAACAAACATCCCCAGAAAGAGCCACTGACGACACTTTCAAATTTTGCAAAATTCTAGCATGCTCATGTTAAAACCCTAAGAAATTTTACCTAAAAATATTTGTTACATCTATTGTAGGGTTCTTATATGAGGCTTAGGGTTTCATTCGTTTTAATTGCTTGGTGTTCTATCTTGTTGTTTATTGGTATTGCTTGTTGTCAGTCACAAAGAATCTTTTCACGCACGTAAAATATCATCAAGTGACTGACCTTTCTCGTGTCTAGGTTTGAACCGCTTAATTTCTACATCCATTGTATTGCATGATTCATAAGTCTTTAGCCTACTATTCTCATGTCATCCTAGAGAAGTCCCCTCTTTTAAAACAACTAATGAGCACGTGCTTGGAAAGTTCCCACTTATGTCCCGATGGCCTTCATAGTCGTATCACTCATCGCTGATTTATTCATTAGTTCACACTCTGAATTAGTGATGAGCGATGGAATGATGTTTTCCCTTTGATATCGCTCATCGCTAATGGCTTTTGAGCCTTCAATATTGTAATAGCAATGAGCGATGCTTCTGACTTTATGTTCTTATCACTCATCTTAGATGGCCATAAAAGGATAAACTTGGAACAACGATGAGTGATGTGATGATATTTCCTGTATATCGCTCAATCGTGGATATGTTTTGAATGTAAAGTCTCACATCAGCAATACGTATGGACATTACAAAAGTTCTAAATCTTCTCATCGTTAATTGCTTGTAAAACATATGAGGAGAATTAGCGATGAACAAAGACCTTATTTAATAACTTCATCGCTCATCGCGGATTTGATTTAGAACTTGGGTTCTGAATTAGCAATAAGTGATGGATGTCCTCTAAAGGGTTTTATCTCTCATTAATATGATATGATCATACGAGTGATGTATTTTGTGATGTTCGTTTTATGCAGGTTGTATGTGTCCAAAATTTGGTGCTGACACAACATCTCCCGTCGCAATTAGAGTCTTAAGAGCAAGGTTTGAATTAGCAATGCGCGACAGAAGGATGAAAATGACTAGGGGTCAACCCACAGAACCAGGGGCTAGAGATCATCGCTGGGATATTTACATCACTAATGGAGTCGGGCGAAGATAAAGTAGATTGGGGACAAGCGATGACCATAAATGAAAAAGGTAACATGGCATGATCCTGGGGATTTCGCATAAATCGGAGAGGAAAGTGGCAAGAGAACTGGAGAACCATTGATAAAGTCTTAAAATGAGATGATCTAATTGACTAAAAATCATCGCATGAATAACTTCATTGCTAACTTGCACCCTAAATTTTGGGGAGGATCAGCGATGAAGCATTTAAAGAAAGTTTCTCTAAGAAACTGGTCTTATGTACTTTGCCGATATTAATGAAAAGCATGAATTAGGTTGGTGATACATGCTAATTGGTAGATCAGCTATGATTATTCAAGGTTGAAAGGAAACATGGCATCATTTGAAATAGCCTCGCTGTTTTCAAGGAGCAAGTTGATAATGGTCGAAAAAAATGCTCATGGCCACCTTAGATGAAGTTTTAATTTCTCTAAGATGAACAGTCCAAATGCAGAGCCAAGCTGATAAGTTACCAATTCACTCGCATAGGAATTATGAATCATTAATTCTGCATGCTCAAGTTTTCTATTTAAATGCAGGTTGATTGTTGTTTATTCACACTATCGTTTCAGTCTACAGAAGAAGTAAGGTTTGTGTAGTAGAGGCAATTGAGGTTTCCTAAGTAGAGTTTTAGTGTTTTCATCTTAAGAAAATTGGTATGAGATTAGGTTCTCTGGTCTATTTGGGATTTCTGTTGCTCGAGTTATCTACAATTGTTGGGATTGGGGTGCTTCTCTTGTGGGTCTTAAGTCAAGAACCTTTTTAATTATCTCTTTGCTAGCTCTAGAGAAAATGGGAAAAGTTGGTGCATCATTTCCTCCTGTTAGGAGGTCTAGCCGGATAAGTATGTTTGAATGTCATGAGGACATAGCTGAGCAGGAAGCTATGGCTTCTCCTAAGGTTTCAAAGGGTAAAAGGAGGGCTAGGAACCATAAGAAGAAGTCAATTGTGCAGAGTACATATCGCTTGAGGAATAGGACCCTTCCAGGTGAAGCGGTCAAATGCAAAAGCAAGGAACTGGCACTGCTAGTGAAGAAGGCCAGGAAGAAGGAGAAGAGTCACAGAGCCCGCTTGGGTAAGCACAACTCTCCTATCATGCTTTCGGACTCTCCTTCGGATGCTAAATTTGATACCGACTAGAACTATGGCTAGTACCTACATTTCCTGGTGCCATATGGGAGTTATGATGATGACGTGTTGGTGATACCTCCAATTGCAGTGAGGACAAGGAGCGGTCGAGTATTTTTGGATGCCAACAACTCTGAATAGGGTCACCTCCTATTTTAGTTTTCAATGACACCATGGTCTTTGCATAAGAGGTATTTGTCTTCATATGTCTGTGGTTTGTCTTTCATGCTGATGTGGATGGTTTTCAAGATGATATGAATCGAATCCTTTTTGTTCCAAACAACGAATGTTGTGACAATGACGGCTAATATCATGCACATGTTTTTTGCCTCCCCTACTCTAAAATGATTGCGTATGAAACCGTCTAGGGATTCATTCAAGGAGTTAGTTAGAATTAGGTTTTTGAAATGAACTCAAATGAAATTAAAATTGTAATTCAATCGGGTGCTTGTTGCTCCCCTGTTTATATAAAGGGGATTTCATGGCTGAAAAAGAGAGAGTTTTGAGTTTTGAGTCTAGACATGGTCATAGTAGATACTATACTCTAATAGCAAAATAGAATGTAAATAGATACTCTAGTAGATGTATTAGAAGCAAGTCTAAGATGAAAGTTATACTGTGTATGAACCTCAAATATGGTTTTACAAAGAAATACCAAAAATGAAGAATTTTAGTTTCAAAATATTGCTCTCCTATGTATTTTCTTCCAAGTTATGAACGAAGATTGTTAATGACAGCTTCATTTGTCTTTTTTCATTTGCATAGTGTATGAATTTATTTTATGCTTTAGTTCAATGAATTCATTAAATGTTGAAATGAGCTCATTAGTTTGTGAGAAAAGAATATAGGATTTAGTAAGGAAGTGATATTTTGTAGACACAGTGAGTTAGATGTTACAAAGTGACACTCTAATGGTCCGCTAATTTCTGAGCTTCAATCAAAATTGTATTACCGATTGATTACCAGTTGTAATTCATTTTTTGCCTTAGATGAAGCAATGATTATCTTGTTAGTTTATCTTATAGTCAGTTGAGCCAGTATTGAATTGGGCCTAGGATTCAAGATGAAGAATGATTTAGAATACTTTAAATTACAATGTCCCAACTCTAAGTATGAAGGCACACTCCTTGAAAATAAGTAACACTTCTATCTGAGGTTTTCCAAGCTTTTGATAAGGTGATTTTCATGGAATAGTGCATCTATGTGAAGAAATACTCTTGACCAAGCATGAAATATTTTGAGTATGTATGGGATTACCCTCCCTAGGTCTCACAGAGCCCGAAGAGAAGAAGTAAAGTAATAATTACTCTACTTAAGTGTTGGCCAATCCTCAACCTAGTTGATAATTGGGTCGTGGAAAGCTCATAGGTTAGGACTGAGATTAAGTTTGGTTCTAAAAAAATAACCAACAGACGCAACGCGATAAACAGCATTATATCAAAGAGGGGAAAAATGTAGACACTAAAAATTGTCCTAGGCCCGCGACTCTTAATTTCTTCATAATTCTGTCATCTTCATTTTTCATAATTAAATAATTTTAATTATTTAATTATTTCTTAAAGTCATGTCCTCTATTAATTAAATAATTTTAATTAATTAATTAATTTCTATCTTTATTCATCCTTGATTAATTAAATAAAGTTTATTTATTTAATTGTGTCACTAATAAAACCTATCTTCTTTCTAAAATTAAATAAATGTTGATTTATTTAATTTTTATGACATTTTCTACTATAATTAAATAATTACTTTTAATTATTTAATTATTCATTAGCTTTTTCTCTTTTCAAAATTAAATAAATCTTTATTGATTTAATTTGATTTCATATCTTGATTTTTGAATTAAAATTATTATTTAATTCAAAATGATAATGTCTCTCTTATCACAATCTTCCAAAATTAGATAGTATCTTTATTATCTAATTAATTATTGGTTGTTTAAATAAAAAAGATTTGATTTCTTTTTTCAACTCACTGCTTTTTCAGTGAAAATTTTATCTTCTATGTCCAATCCTTATCTCTCTCTATCTGTACTAACCTCCACTGTAGATTAAATTACTTTCAATTTAATCTTGACCATTCATCTTTTCTAATCTTATCCTATGCATTGTCTTTTTAATCTTCACCGTCGATTAATTATCTTTCAATCTTAGCCTATCATTCGAAATCGACTTGCTTATAAAAAGGCTCTATCATTGTCATTTCATCATCTTGAAAACTTTAGAAGTATATTAGATGTCATAAAAATCTCCAATATTTTGCCATTACTTTTATCATAAGTCATAATTGCATACTCAATAAAAATCTAAGGGCACTTATTATATTGCAATAAAATGGAGGAGTGATAATGAAGGTTATTCAAGGAATGCATAATGGTTTGGTGGAATTGTTCATTTATTTATGTTTTATTTCCATTATTCTTCATTATTAGTTGGGGTTTGATTTGATTTTGTTGTTTACTAATAACCTTGAATTTTTACCCTAACTAGACATGTCATAAATCCCGAGGGGAGCGCTCACCATCTGCCAACAATCTCCCCCTCAACATTACGTGAGGGGATTCGAACCCGTAACCTTTGGCTCTTATACCAATTGTTTTTCCCACGTCTGTTGTTGCGCCAAAAGGTTGACTTGTTAATGCCCGATACAACCACCTGAGTTAACGAATCCATAAGAGGTGGTTAAGCCATGTCACAAATCCTAATGGGAGCATTGACCATCTACCAACACACTATTTCCTCTTTTTATCAATTTTTCTCAAAAGCACTTAGAAACCTAGCACCAGGGACACATGCTCATTATATTCAACTTCCTCATCCATAAACAGAAGCTTATCAAAGCAACAAAAGAGGTTGACATCAATAACTTTAATAATGACAACATAATGCAACTAATCAAATCATGGATATTATCAACTGCTCATACTTTTTCCCAACAATAGGCATCAATGACAACACAATCTTGTTGGAATCAATGACAACACTAACTGCTCATACTTGCAACACCCCTCTAATCCTAAATCTTCCTAGAATTCCACCATTTCCTAAGCCAATAAATATGCTAAACACATCTTTCATGTCCAATATCACACTTTCTAACCTAGTACCATTCTAGCATACCCATCATAAAGTCTTCCCAGATGTTCCCTGCCCCACCACTGTTGATATCAATATCTCCCTGGCCACCTCCCAAGCGTAAACCAAAGCATTATCCAACTCCACCTTATCACAAACAAAATGTGAATCCATCATCTGTATCACAATCAAAGCCCTCTTCATCAGTCTACTTTGTAGAATAAGTGCATACTTCTACGCCTGTCACTGCTCCTATTCATGAGAGTAGTTGTGACAGTCCTCTTGTCATTTATTATGATAGTGACTCACCAATTTCTTCTCAAGTACTTCGTAGAATAAGTGCATACTTCTTCTACACCTGTCACTCCTCCTATTCATGAGAGTAGTTGTGATAGTCCTCTTTTCATTTATTCTAATAGTGATTCACCAATTTCTTCTCAAGGGGAAAACCTACTTGAGTCCATCAGATGTTTTTATATTGTCTACAATTTTCACAAAATCATTGACACTCACTTTAAAGGATGTCTAGGACAATGTTGTGCTTGTAGCTACTTCTTTGGCTCTTGTTATGGGTGAAACACCTAGTACTGCTTTAACAATACTTCCTTCACAGGCTCAACCTCCCCCTCCTTATTATCAAGACTAGGAGACCTATGCTTTTTTGAGGAAGGACTTTAAAGCAGTGCTCCTCTTATATTTAGATTTAAATATTTTGAGTGTATGTTTTGTTAGTGTTTCTCTCATGCTTGTTTGCATATGTTTGTTAATATTTACTTGGATGACCCATGATACCCTTGTAGGTACATGGATACAAGAGAAAAGAAGTGTTGTAAATTCCTCTATTTGTATCAACATTCTACTATATGTTGTATATTGATCTTTTTTATTTTTAGGATGATGCAAAGTGTTGAGACATTTAGGTCTCTTCCATGTTGATCCAAAAAAATTAGTCAATTTTATATGTGATTTTTGTAGTTACACTACAATT
>VDFB02355101.1:0-45500 GCA_007258455.2 Sequoia sempervirens
CTCATATATAGAATAAGTAATAAACATGTGTACCTCATATTGGATTTTCTTCTTGAGACCACCCAAAAATAAATAATTTAAGTTTCTTTTTGGAATTGTATCTTCCATCAATGATAGGTTTTAGAATTGTTGAATGTAATCCCTAATTGATTATATTTGTTGAAGTTAGTTAACTAGTTAAAGTATTTTTCAAACACACTATTGTTATATTGTGATTGAACAACTCCTCTCTAAAAACCAACCATGATATAATGATCGCCCCTTATTTTTCTTTTGACTACATGGCCATTAGTACCAAATGAATAAATTTGATTGTAGATATAATGAAATCATTGTCACCTTTTGTCCACTTGGGATATTGTGTGCAGTGAATTTTACAATATAAAGTGCAAGGAAATCAAAGAAACAAAGCTAAAAAAAACACAAGCAAACAATCAAATTAGGGCCAAGATATAAGCTCAAACTTGCAACAAATACCATGAAAATGGTGCCAAACAAGATCTTGTTGATGCGATTTCCCCTTGGATGTAATAATTTATGTGCTCATGGTTAGATTTCAGCAGCATAACCCCTTATATTTTCTCAATTTGGTCACAAAATGCAAGAGTTTGGCTATGGTTGAAAGCTTGAGAGTATGAAGGCTTGATATATTGCATGAGATGAATCTTGTGAGTGAATGAGAAAAATGACTAAGTGTTAGTCATTTAGAAGAGGGGAGATGAATGGTGGAGGCTAGGATGAGATCAAGGGTTGAGATGCCCTAAGGCTTTGCAACTCTTGAGGTGATGATAAGTGTCATCACATGGGTGCATGAGAGAAGGGTACTTGGAGGTACCCTTGGGAAAGGTCAAAAGGAGTTTCTTGTCCAATCCTCCCAAATCATGGGAAGGATGTGACAAGAGGGAATTTAAAATCCCCCTTTATAATCCTCATGGGGATGATAAGAGGAATTTAAAATTTCTTGGGAGATGGGAGAGCAATTCAAAATTTCTCTAAAGGCCTAGGAATAATAAAATGGAATTAAAAATTCCATGTGGGCATGTTGGGTAAATAAAATGAAATTAAAAATTCCATTGGGGTATGGGTAGTATTTATTAGGGGGTTGACTAAAGGTTTGATTAAGATAGTTAATCAATGGATTAGGATGTGCATGTGAGGGATTAGAAGGGTGATTAGGCTAATGGAGAAAAATTAGGGACCATTTGCAAGAATTGGAGGATGTCAAATTTCTTAATCATGGATTAGGAATGTGCACATTCTTAATCTAGGATTAAGCAAGATAATCAATTTTAGTGATGGGTTATGGAGGATGTGACTAGGTGAGAGAAAATGGGGGGAGGGAATTAAATATTTAAATTTAATTCCTATAAGGTTCGTGACTTTAAATTAAATAAATTAGTCTATTTATTTAATTTAGAGAAGAAGAGGGATAAATGGGTATAAAGGGGATAAAATATTTAATTAAACAATTAAATACCTTAGGGGACTTTAGGGATAATCGATATTAATTAAATAATGATATTATTATTTAATTAATGCAGATAAGTGTTGGAAACAAGCAACACTAAGAGGGGGGGTGAATCAGTGTTCTAAAAAATTAACTTTATTATTCTGATCTTTAATCCACTTAGAACATTCAACCAAAAGTAATATGTTGAAACATAAAGCAAACAACCACAACACCATAACACAAGAATTTTTACGTGGAAACCTTGTTAGGGGAAAAACCACAGTGGATGGCCAATCCACAATAAGTTCTGAGTATACTCAAAAGAAAGATTACAAAATGGGAATGCACTTGCATTCATGCACACTGCCTAGAGCTCACTGCTCAAAATAGGAAGGCTCACTGCCTTACAAAGATTTGGATTAGATCCAAGAGAATGAACTAAAAGATTTAACATCTACAAATGCTTGATTACAGTTCCAGTTAGGCTTTGATGGTGATCTTTTGTCCTTCTGACTGATACTAAACTTATGCTCTGCTCTGCTCTGATTCACACCACAAAATCTTTATGCACAAGTGAAATTGTGCAAGAAATCGCTCTAAAACTCTTTAGATATTCGTAACACACATTAACACTCCTTCTTCATCTCATAAAGCGAGATAATAGATCACCTATATATATCTGCGACTAAGGATTTAATCGCTACAATTCGACTTAATAAGACTTAGAAATATTTGCAACTTGTTGGCTCAAATCATAAGAAAAATTCAATGCACATCCACAAAGGTCGACTATAGCTTAGCTTGGACACAAAACATAATGATTAAACATAAATATATTCAAACAAATATTCCCTGAACATCCGCAACATATTTTAACAACTGAGTTATCCCCAAAATATAGATAAACATAAAATTACCAACCGGATCTCCAAACTTACACAAGACTCGGTACAATGTACTAATTTTTTTGGATAACATAAGAAATATATTGATGAACGTCCCATGAGATCCAAAACAAAAAGTAACAACTGGAAATTTGTACGTGAACCATTGAATACCAATTTGTCAAATACCCTATTTTTCCTGACTGGCTTCAATCTGACTATCAGTTGGAGAAAATGATGTCATGTGGATCTGATTACTGACTAGGGTTGTCATCAATGACAAAACCAAAGCATAACTACAGTGTCTCTTGCCAACAATCTCCCCCTTTGGCATTGATGGAAACACTTAGTGAAAAATGACTAAGTGTCGGATCAAAACCAAAATGAGTAGTTACACTGCCATTGCAAAGCTTCAAAAAGAAACTTCAACCTTGAAAACAACTCCCCCTATGATGACTATACACTTTTCACTATACACTTCTCCCCCTTTGAAATCAATGGAAAAATTTGGGAAACCAAGACAAAATTTCAAAACTTTATAGGCACAACCTTGTAACTTAGAAAAGTTTTAAAATATCTGTAAAATTTTGCTTCAACACTCTTAAATTGTCATCACAAACCTTTTTGATACTTTCTAAAACTGTTATGTGACCACACATTAAATAGGATTGAGCTTTTGCAGTTTCAAGATTCTTTGGGTCACTAACTGCTATAGCAGCTCTCACTTCCTTCAAAGCACTTACCACTATCTAAATCTTAGGACAAATTTGTCCCCAAAGTTCACATACTCTCTCAACAATTCTGTCATTTTCATTCTTTAAAAATCTTATTTTGTCAAGTAGGGTTGTTACTTGACCTTCTTGTTGAACCACATCACCAACTAAAGGATCAAAAGTAGCAGAAATGGTAGCTAATTGATTTTCCAGATCCTTCACCTTTTTCTCATTACCTTCAGTAAACTTAGACAGAGCTAAACAGGACTTGTAGGCTTTTCCAAGTTCAATTATAGAACCTTGAATGTTCTTCATGTAGGTAGCTAGCAAAATCTTATCTTTTGCAATCACTATTTTCAACTGACTACTTGTCTTTTCTTATTAAACTCCTTTTGCACTTTATCCTCAGTAGATTTCTCAAGAGACTCAAATTGAGTACTTACAACATTTATGAGCTTTTTTAGCTTGCTAGAAGAGGAACCTGAAGGATCCATGACATGGGTAGGCATTAATTTCCACATAACTCCAGATGCAAGATTTAACAATTCACTGCCCTCTATGTGAGATTTTAGAATCTTCTCACTAGCCTTATCTTGAGCAATTGATGCAACCTTCATCATCTGAATTGGAGACAGAGTAGATTGATTGATTGAACTTTCATCCAACTTAGGATCAAAAACTTCATGTTGCTCCACCAAAGATCTCTTCACTGCCTTGGCAGTGTCTCTTGCCTCCACTCTGATTTCTTGAACCTTTTCCTCTTTATCCTTAGGTTCTTCTGAGACTATTGCCAGATTGCTTTCAGAAACTTCTACCTCTTCATTTTTCACCACCTTCTCCTCAACTAATACCACCTTAGGTGTCTCTGTATTTTCCATACTAGGAGGAATAAGAATATCCTAAAAGGGTGTTGTCATAATAGTGGTTTACAATTCCTGAGAGGAACGATTTTTAGCTGAAATCACATATTTTTAGAAAATATAATGATTTAAGCCTTAAAAAGTTCCATTTTAAGGATTCCAATTGAAGAGGGTTTGATCAAATCACCTTAGATCAAACCCCCTTGGATAGAACCTTGCTAGTTTTAAACCATACCTATAAATGCGTCTCCTTTACACCTATCAAAATCCTAATAAAAAATCACTTTTGATTTAGCTTTTGGGGATAAAGAGTAATTCATTTAAAATTTATTTCAAATGATTATAGGTATTATAAGGAGAAGAAACTATCGTATTCTAATTTTAATATGTTTTGGTTTTATTTATATGTTTGTTTTTAAGTTATAATTAAAAAGCATAGGTTTTCATGAAAATGAATTTCTTTGTTCTTCACATGTGGAAAATAGAAGATTATCAAAAAAAAATTGAAAAATAATGAGTGCACTAGATATTGAAGTCCTTGATCCAACAAAATTCAAAATTAAATTTTGGCATGCAAAAAAAAAAGGATTCTGGCGTTATAGATTGTTCAGCTATGTAAATTGTAATTAGTTTTGACTTTGAAACTTTTATTAAGGAATAAATATTCAATAAAACTATCTAACCAAGTGGAAGCACTAGATATCAGAGTTACAAATCTAAATTTGAAAATTAGAATTTTTCCTTCATGGAAAAAGTTATCGTTATCACGGTGTGGAGTCCACTTTTTAAAATGTTGTTTTTTGAAAAATTGCATTTTTGTGGGAGGAGATGGAAAAAGAAGTCAATTTGATTCCAAAATTTTGAAAAAATATTTTTAGAATCTCTGAGACAAAATTTGATGAACTCGGTTGCACCATCTTCAGAATTCCTCATGGTTTAACAGCTATAGGTGCGCAGAATGTGAGAAGATTTAGTTAAAAATAATAATTTGATTGTCCAATTTGGCCAAAAATTGTAAACCACTATTATGGGATCACCCTCAACTTCTAGAGGATCAGATACATTCACATTCTCCTTATTCACATTCTCTTCCTCATTTACATTTACCTCCTCATTCACTTCCACATTTCCTGGAACATTTTTCAATATACATTTCCTCAATGTTAATCTTATTCTTTGATAGGAATTCTTTTAGAATTTCCTTAGTTTCACCAATCATGAGTTTATTCACCCTTGTCTTGCTCTTAAATTCCCTTTTAGATCTTTCAAGGAGTGAATCCATCTCTTCAATTGACATTTCTGGATAGAAATCTACAAGAACTCTCTTCCTCAGATTCTCTTCTATTCTAGCACTTAACCTTCTCGATTCCAGAATATCATACAGATTCTTGGGTAGGCCAGACATAATCTCAACAAGAACTTTATTAAAGATGTTCATATGCTTTATTGTAGCCTCTTCTAAAATTATCTGACCAAATTCATCAAAAGTTTCATACAATTCATAGAGGGGTTTGAGATTACTATCATTGACAACTACATTCACAACTTCATCAACAAACATACTAGGTTTATCAACTTTAGCCTTATTTGCCTTTTCTTCTTTGCTAGAGGATTTTCTTTTGTTCAACTTGACTGCCTGAGTTCTGGTAGCTCTAACTTCTTTCAAAACTTCTTATGATTCTATTTTCTCATCTTCTGAATCAAGCTTATATGTTCGTGTACTTTTGTTCTTCTTCCTTTTACCGAAAGGCTTGTCTTGAGCTAGCTTTGCTATAGGAGAACTCGTTGTAGATCTAGTGTGGGCAGAGGATGCACTAGGACTAGCAGACTCTATTTTTACTTTTGCTTCTACTACTTCTACCTCATCTCTCCTCCTTCTTGTTTCTCTCAAGGATTTTATAGGTATGCCCATCCTTTCTGCAAATTTTTTTGTTTATTTTCTTACTCTCCTGATTAACACCGGTTTTCTCAATTCCTCATGAACTTGCATAATTTTCTCTGCATATGTTCCGAACCTTTCTTCTCCCTGATCTAGAGGTGAATTCAACAAGTTTTCTGCTTACATCTTCAAAAAAATTTCCTCTACTTCGTATCCCATTGGCATGATCCAAATTGTTCTAGGATCAACAGCTTCCATATGACATTGGTCAATATCCACCATGAAGCAGATAGTATCCTTGTATTTTTCCACAATTGAAGTGGGAATTCTTTCCCTAGCATGCATCATATCAAGGAATTTTTTGAAGTAACCCCACAGGATAGTGTTCCTAACCTGACAGTCACCCATTCCAAACAACTTGTTCCTTATCTAAATAGCCACAGGCTCATCATTTTGCCAATGAACTTTTCCAATGCCCAGAACCTCATTCATGAAATAGAAAAATAAGCACAATAGCAGATTACCATATTTGAAAGTATTATTCTTGTCTTTCTCAATTTTGCTTACATTTTCCAACAATTGACTTCTGAGCACCTCACACAAATCATACTCTGCATTCTACTTTACCATCTCATAAGTTACATAGATGGCCGTACCGGATATAAAATTGTCTCTGTTGGAATGGTATATCTTGTAACCAATGACCATTGATGCGAATTTCACATCTACTTCAATAATTTCTTCTATTGTCATTGCTCTTCTATCCCATTGAGAACCTATTGCCTCAATGACCTTGTCATTCTTTATGGACTTCAAAACTAGAAGTCTACTAGAGGAATTCAGACCTGTTACTGCACATATAGCCTCTTTTGTGATTTTGAAAGGTATATTCAGCCACATAAACACGACTCAAGATGTATCTTACCCATTCATTTTCTTCAAATACGGGAAATCTCGCAAACTGCGCAAACTTCTTCTCTTCTAGGGTTTGAGATTTTGATTTTACAATAAAATATTCTCCAACTATATGATGGGAGTACAGAGTCATTATTTGAGAGGTGCCTAACTCTTCAATGTTCGCATGAATATATGCCCTAATATCCTCTATGTGAAAAAATTCGTACGACACAGATGAAAATGCTCCTAAGGGGTCGATCTCAACAGATTTGTAAGGATTCCATTTAAACTTAGGACAGGGTTTGTCCTTGACCTCTACAACCAATGGAGTGGCCATGATTGCAAATTCAAAGGATTTAAAAAAAAAAACCTTTTTCATCGGATTGAGGTTCGATCGCAGATTCTTCTTCGTGCTCTGAATCTTCCCACAATTCAGCAAAGTTCACTCAAAGGCTTCTTCAAACTGCTTTCCTTCAAAATGCAAAGTGACAAATGAAGGATAGGAGTAGATTTTTATCATTTGCACAACTAACCCTTTTTTTCGTAATAAATTCCTTAACCCTAGTACATTCGGTTACTCTGTTTCATGCACAGAGACAAATAAACCTTTTGCGGATCTTCTATACTGCATACTACCTTCTCAAATTGGTTGAACAACATTTAAAAAGCATTTATCCACCTACTGGACAAGTCCACATTCCAGTACCAATTTTCCTACAGGGGGTTAAAGGATTTTTCTGACAACTCCCCCTAGGCCGCAGGCCTAAAACTAATTCCCAGAGGAATTACCAGAAGCATATTTTGGTGCAGGGACACTTTCTTCAGTAGAGGGTTCCTTCTTCACCCATTTCTTCTGCATCTTCCTTCTAATCACATATGTAGTGACTTTCCCTTTTCCTTTAACATCCTGTTGTGTATTCTGTCTTACCAGACCTCTTCTGTTTCTGTTCCAACAGAATCTAGCAATATGCCCAACTTTTTTGCAGTTGTAACACAAAATTTCTCAATTCAGACCAACTATTCCACTAATTTTTCCTTGATCTGCATTGGTTAGCAATATGCCCAAGTCTATTGCATGCATAGCATCTAACATCCCTATGAAAGTTATTCATCACAACTCTACATTCATTTGGTTTATGACCAAACTTGTTCCAATTAAAGCACTGACTTGAGAATGACAGTCCAGTTTGATTCATTCTGCTTCTGCATTGAGAGGCCATATGTCCAAATTCCTTGCAAGCAAAACAATAACCATTGAATCTCTGAGCATTCGGTTGTCTCATTGGATTCCTTCTAGCTCCATTCATCTTATTTCCTTTCCAGAATCTTCCTTGTCCGGAATTCCTTTGTCTAGATCAAAAACTTCCACCTTCCTCATAGCCAAGACCTCGCTTGTCACCATCAGTCCTTTGACCTTTAATCAGTTCATCAAGCTTGGCTGAACTGGATTTGAATTTTTCTTTGTACTCATTTGCAGTAGTAAGTTCATTTATGAGATCATCAAGTTGTTTTTCAAGCACTTCCTCATTGTTCTTAGATTGTTCCAATTCATTCTCTAATCAGCTACATTGTTCATATTTTTCTTTCAAAGATTGAGCGAGATTTTCTTCATTTTTCTTTCTATCTTCAATCTCCTTGGTCATCCTCGTCATGATAGATTCCATCTCATGCTTCAGGGAAACATTTTCTCTGGAAAAATTTTCACCCTCTTCTTTTTTCTCCTTTAAGGCATGACTAATTTTTTCATCTTCCATGCTTCTTTTCTTCTTCTTGAGTTGATCACATAATTCTTTTATTTTCTCCCTTGATTCATTGATTTTGTCTTTCAATGACTGGATGAATTTTTTTGCATTCTCAATATTTTCCTGTAGTTCCCAGTTCTCATATTTTGACTAGTCAAGATCATCTAAGGCCACCATAAGTTATTGTTGAAGACTGCTTGTATCCATTGAAAACACTTTCCAAGATCTCCCCAAGATGTTAGACTTCTTCTAAGGAACTAGCTCTGATACCAATTATTGGAAACAAGCAACACTGAGAGGGGGGGTGAATCAGTGTTCTACAAAAATTAACTTTATTATTCTGATCTTGAATCCACTTAGAACATTCAACCAAAAGTAGTATGCAAAAAAATAAAGCAAACAACCACGACACCATAACACAAGAATTTTTATGTGGAAACCTTGTTAGGTGAAAAACCACGGTGGATGGTCAATCCACAATAAGTTCTAAGTATACTCAAAAGAAAGATTACAAAATGGGAATGCACTTGCATTTAGGAACACTACCTAGAGCTGACTACTCAAAATAGGAAGGCTCATTGCCTTACAAATATTTGTATTAGATCCAAGAGAATGAACTAAAAGATTAGCATATACAAATTCTTGATTACAGTTCTAGTTAGGCTCTGATGGCGATCTTTTGTCATTCTGATTGATACTGAACTTCTGCTCTATTCTACTCTGATTCACACCACAAAATATTTATGCACAAGTGAAACTATGCAAGAAATTGCTCTTTTACTCTTTAGATATTCATAACACACATTGACACACCTTCTTCATCTCATAAACTGAGATAATCGATCACCTATATATATCCGCGACTAAGGATTTAATCGCTATAAGTCAACTTAATAAGACTTAGAAATATTTGCAACTTGTCGGCTCAAATCATAAGAAAAATTCAATGCACATCCACAATGGTCAGCTATAGCTTAGCTTGGACCCAAAACATAATGATTAAACATAAAGATATTCAAAGAAACATTCATGACATATTTTAACAACTAAGTCGGCTCCAAAATACAAATAAACAGAAAATTACCAACCGGATCTCCAAACTTACAAAAGACTTGGTACAAAGTACTAAAATTTCTGGATAACATAAGAAATATATTGATGAACCTCCCATGAGATCCAAAACACAAAGTAACAACTGGAAATCTATGCGTTAATCATTGAATAACAATCTGTCGGATACCCTATTCTTCCTAACTAACTTCAATCTGACTGTTGGTGGGAGCAAATGATGTCATGTGGATCTGAGTACTGACTAAGGTTTCCATCAATGACAACACCAAAGCATAACTAAAGTGTCTCTTTCCAACAATAAGAAGGTGGAATAGATGAAATAAGGGTAAGTTTGACCAAATGTAAATGGTCAAATTTAGGTGTCTACATTTTGACCCTCTTTGAGATGGTGTTATGAAGTAGCATCATTTCAAAGAAGATTAAAATATAGCACCAAGAAGATGATGGTTAGATTAGGGGAGATTCCCTAGTCATTCAAAGGAGTGACTAGGAAGAAAAATGATGAGAGTGAAGATGAGGATTAGGATTGAGGATGATCCCTTGAGAGGACATGCGAGTTTGGGAGAAAATGGGTGTGCTCTCGAAATGGATGAAAGGATGCAAGGATAAAGGAGGAAGATGATGCAAGATGATGAATGGAAGGTGGTAAGGGAAGATGAAGAGATGATGCATGGAGGAGATGATAAGCGAGCAAGCAAAAAAGGATTTAAGGACTAATATGATGTTGCCTCGGTCATGCTAAAAGCCAAGATTGATTGATGATGAATGGAATTTTGTTGATGTGGGAATGATATATCCCCAAATAATATAAGGGTTGGGAAGGATACATCCCAATGATGATGATGGGAGTGTTTTTGATGTGGGAAGGATATATCTCAAAATAATTTATCAAGGATTGGGAAGGATACATCTTGATGATGATGATGGGACTATTGTTGATGTGGGAATGCTATATCCCAAAACAACACAAGGATTGGGAAGGATACATCCTGATGATGATGGTTGGATTTAAATCAAGGCTTGTAGCAAGGCCATGAACAAGGCCAAAGATGTGATTGGATTATTTGTGCTAGATAATAATCCTAGATATGATGAATGAGGATTTTCTAAGAGCAATGGGATTGATGAAATGGATGAATATGATAGAGGAAAATATGCTTAGAATAACAAATCTATATTATCTTAAAAAACTTAATGAAAATAAAATAAAAATGCAAGGATGTAAAAGATGCTTAGAATAAAAAATCTATATTATCTTAAGCAACTTAATGAAAATGAAATGATGGAAAAGATGAAAGGATGAATGAATGATGGGGAAATGGATTGAGGGAACTCACTTGTGCAACGAAAACCCAACAATTAGGAAAGAAAGGAGAGAAATGAAAATTGAAGTGATGGGGGGTAACAATAGATAGATAGTAAGATGGTAGATGAGGGATGACAGGATAGTGACCAAAATTGAGAAATTTAATTGTTATGCATTATGTTGCCATGTAGTGAGAACTTAATTTGATATAGCATGGGATACTATGCACCACGGTATGAGGAACCAAGGTAACTTTGTACCACATGCATAGGAGTGACACAACAAAAAAAAGGTTAGTTCAACATCTCACAAAGTCACAAAGGGCTTTGGTGGGGCCGATGTCAAAAAACCACAAATACAAAAGGATGCCCCTGTGTGACACAAGACCAAAAAGGATCTTGGTGGGTACAATGTAAGACAACCAAGAAGACACGATCACTATTTGATGGATCATGGTGACGTCAATTAGGTATATTAGGAAGCTAAAATAAAATATTAACAAAGATCCAAAAGCACCAAAGAAATCACAATAAATCTTAAATATCCTTTTCCATGAGGAGGATGGGTGGATGAACTGATGTGGTCTGATGTGAGGAACGATATATCCTATGTGTTGGTAAAATGTGTCTCAACCTTGCAATTATATAGAGGTTATTGTTGATAGGATATATATATATATATTTCCTAGTTACACCGATAGGTGTAATATACAATGGAAGCAAGGGGAGGAGTGGGATGCAGGTGAACATTTTTTTGTTAACTTTTTCAAAAAACTCCTAAAATGGCCGACATGCATTAAATAAATGATACATTGTAAATATAGACTATTAATTATTAGGTTTTAGATCTAATGGTGGATATTTTGTTGGCCCATCTTTCCCTAGAAGGTAACCCTATTTTATGAGGGCATTGTGCTACAATTGTAGAAAGTGATGTTTTCTAAGAGTCTGATAGTGGTTGTGTTGTCTCTTGATCTTTGATGGTGATACTCCTGTGAGAAACTTGCTTTACAATTATATTGTAATCTTTTTGATTTATTGAATAATATATTGGGAAACTTTTGGAGTTTGGGGTTTTTCTCCTAAAAGGGTTTTCCCCACCTAAATCACTATGTTGTGGTATGCATAATATTTATGTTTATTTATGTTCAAGTTTCTATAACTATTAAAGATTTATAAATTTTTTGCATTATTCTTTCTCAATATTAGTGTGGTAGTTTCTCCATCCACCTTAGCTTCCTTACAAGTGGTATCAAAGCTTGCTCACCTTTGTCATGTGGGTTGTTGGGTTTTGAACTAATCTAGATTTGAGTGGGACCTTGTGTAGAAGACACTTTGTGATCTTGTTGCAGGAATTTTTAGATGGCAAGTTCATCAGGAAGAATGGAGGTGGATAAATTCTCTACAAATAATTTTGAGATGTGGAAGCTAGAGATGGAGAATTTGTTGATAGATCGAGATTTGTGGGATGATGTTGATGAGAATGTTTCACACCAGATCCTACTCAGGATGTTCAATATGATGTTATGGATTGTAAAGCCAAGGGTCTAATCAGATTATGGTTGGAAGACTCTATTTTAATTAATGTCCATGAGGAGACCTTTACACAGAAACTATGAAAGAAGCTTGGTGAGATGTATCACATTGCATCTCTTTAAGAAGCAAGATTTTCTTGAGGAAGAAGTTGTATTCCTTGAGAATGGAAGAGGGTGGATGAATCACAAACCACCTAGAAGCATAAAATATGTTGGTGGCTCAATTGGCATCAATTGGTGTCAAAATAGATGAGGAGGAGAAATGCCATATCTTGCTTTGTTCTTTGAATGATTCGTGGGACTCTCTTGTTATGGCTATTGGGAGTACTGTTATTTTGAAGACTGAAGATGTGGTGGGTTCTTTTCTTTCTGAAGAGATGAGGAGAAAGGTATCCATCACTGCCAAGGAGGCCCTAAATGTTTGTGGAAAACCTAAGGAAAAAGGAAAGAAGAATGAGAAGTGTGACAAATCCAAGTCTAGGGGGATATCTAAATCTCTTGGAAAGTCCAAAATTATTTGTTGGATCTGTGGTAAGCCTAGACATGTTCGTAAGGAATGCAAAGAAGAAAAAGGAGAAATTTGATAATGATTCTGAGTTTGAGAAGGAAGATGGGGACACATTCATTGCAGCTTTGGCAACTCATGCAGGTAATGATGCATGGTTAACTGACTCAGGTGCATCTTTCCATATGACCTTTAATAAATATTAGTTTTTTGAATATGAATAATTTGATGGAGCTAAGGTGTACTTGGGTGATGATTCTAATTTAGACATTGTTGGTTGTGGTAAAGTTAAAATTAGGTTTCCTGCTGGTAGAATAAAAATGATTAATGGTGTGTTGCATATCCCCAAATTAGCAAAAAATCTGTTATCTGTAAGCAAACTAATAGACGCAAGTGTGTAGATAGTATTTTTTGATGCAGGATGCAAGATGTTCAGAGGTGCTATGGTGATTGCTAGAGGTGTTAGATATTGAACATTGTATAAGTTGGATGCATGCACTGTTGAGTTCAATAGTACTTCTGTGAAAATCAAGTCTGTAGAAGAATTGAGGGTTTCACCTTCAATAGATGGTCATGGATTTTGGGAACCCAAGGGTGCTCTTTCTTCTAAAACAAAGTTACCTATAGAGAAAACTATGTTATGACACCAAAGACTTGGCTACATTGGAGAAAAGGGTCTAAAGACCTTGAAAAATAAAAACCTTGTTGAAGGTTTGTCTGATTGTAATCTTGAATTCGATTTCTATGAGAATTGCATTTATGGAAAACAAAACCGTGTTCATTTTTACTTGAGTTCTCATAAATATTGTGGTGTATTGGATCTTATTCATTTTGATGTGTTTGGTCCTGTAGATGTTCCTTCGATTGGTAAATCCACATATTATGTTTCATTTATTGATGATTATAGTAGAAGGACATGGGTGCTATTTCTAAAGAAAACTAAAGTTTTCAAATAATTTAAAGAATTTCATGTTTGGGGCTGAATTGCATAAGAAAGAAAATAAAATGTTTTGAGGATTGATAATATGTTGAATTTTTCTCTAATGATTTTGATAGATTTTGTAAAGATTGTGGTATTCATAGATATAAGACAACTCTGTATTCTCCACAACAAAATAGAATTGTAGAAAGAATGAACATGACACTGATGGAGAAGTCTAGGAGTATGTTAAGTGGTGCTATCCTAGAACAAAGGTTTTGGGTTGAAGCTATTGTCATTGCTTGTTATCTAATTAATAGGTCTCCTACATCAACTTTGGTTGATAAGATTCCTATAGAGGCACGGTTAGGTTGCAAGCCTTCATTAAGACATATTAGAGTTTTTGGTTGCAAGGCATATGCCAATGTTCCAAAGGAGAATCAAACAAAGTTGGAGAAAAAGGCTATGAAATGTATCTTCAATGGATATATTATGGTGTGAAAGGATACAAGCTTTGGGGTCCTGTTGCACAGAAGGTAATACATAGTAGAAGTGTTATTTTTAGAGAAACTATGCCTTGTTCTATTACATTGCAGCCAAAACAAAGAAAACAAGAAGATGTGATTCAATTTCCTTCTACATGATAAAGTTGAATCGAGACCCAATGATATAAAAATAAGTTGAGGATAGCCTATCTAGATCTCAATCTTCGTATAGGAGGAAGAACCTCCAACTCAACTTTGTTCATAGGTCTACGCGCATAGAACACCTAAAAGGTATTCACCTAATGATTGAGATGTATTTTTCTTTGAATACTAACATGGATGAACCAGTCTCAGAGGAAGAGGCATTAATTATGAATGATGCAAAAATATTGAAGATTGCTATGATGAAGAAATGACATCATTGAAAAAGAATGATATTGGGATCTTGTACCTACTTCCTAAAGGATGAAAACCTTTTGGTTGCAAATGGGTGTTCAAGAAAAGATTGGTTCAAATGGAGGTATTGTGAAGTACAAAGCAAGGTTGGTTGCAAAAGGTTACTCTCAAGTTGATGGTGTTGATTATAATGAGATATTTTCTCTTGTTCCAAAAATGAAATCCATTAGATTTTTGCTCTTGTTCATGAAATCCATTAGATTTTGCTTTCTATTACTACTTATGATTTAGAGGTTCGGCAAATGGATGTGGCTATTTTCCTTCATGGTGACTTGGAGGAGGATATTTATATGTGATGTAGAGGGTCGAGGATCTTAAAAGATACACTAAGTTATAAGATAACAATGATTTGCTTTTCAATCTCTCAACTAGGCACCATCCTAGAGATAAGGCCTCAACCTTGCACTCAAGACTTAATTGCTTCCCATGTGGTTCCAAATCACTTAAATGATTTCAAAGGACTTAAACAAACTTGACTCAAAAGGTTCTCAAGCCCTAATCCTCTGTTTTGAACAAAACTCCCTTTTGCTGCCCAACTAGCCTTCTAGCCCTATTAGGCCTTTGGCGATGGATTCATGTCTTTTCTCTCAAACTTTTCAAATGAGCCTTCAATATAGTGGTTGTTTCAGGTATGGATTTTGGTGACAAACACCATGTCAACTCCTAGACATCACTTTTTTTAGACAAACTTTCATCAAACCCTGTTGTTTCCTCAAAATTAGGCCTAATTAGCCCTATTTTGCAAAGTAACCCCTCTTCAAATTTGTCTCCTGACTTTTAAACTCTCAAAAGTCTTCCAAAACACTCCCAAACCAAATATTTTCACACTTTTAATCTTCTAGGATACTCTTAACATACCCAACTATAAAACCCTCCCTAATTTGGCTTAAAACTAGGGCTTTTTGATTCTAGGTCTTCCAAACACTTCCAGGTCTTAATTTTTGACTTTTCACCATTCATTCATCATTTCACAACTATTAGAACTCAAAAATATACCTCTTGTTAAGACAGATTCTTCACTGCTATACTTCAACCCCCATCCTCATGCTCCTTGCACTGTCACAACTTGGTGTACACCGTATGATTCATTCTTCATGCACTTTCAGATTGTTAGTTTGATATAATGCAGGTTAATTATGATCCATTTCATTGGTCTCAGTCATACATTCCCATGAAATGGATCATTCATCATAAAAAACTTCAAAATTAGTGTAATTTTTGTATTTCCTTGAGGACAGTCAATGTATTGCGCAGGAACTTGATTCCTATTGCCTTTTCAGAGCATACAAAGGTTAGAAAACATATAAATACCAATCCTTAATCCATCACCATGAATTAAACTTCAATAGGAAATCAAGAAACCACCAAAAAGAACACAAAAGAATGCAAAAACTGTATTTTACTGCCTTTTCTTGAGAACAGTCCGTACAAATCCTTCAAAATCTCATCAACCTCCATACAAGTGATTCTCCTGGGGTTATAGATCAATTCCCAAACTGTTCCAACCAACTAAAGTTGGTTCCCATTACATTAAAGTTAATTAAACCCCTAAACTCACTTTCCTGCCCAAACTAAAATTTGAATTTTTGAAATAACAAACTTGAAATTTATTAACATCTACCCCCTAAAAACTATTGGATGTTCACTATCCAAGTTTATTTGACCTATTTAAAGCATAAGATCACTAATCAAACCCCCTAGAACATAATTTACCCTTTACATTGCATTTTAACCTAGATTCCTTATCAGGAACCTTGAAACTTTGAACATTCTCATTACACTTATTCAACCCAAATGCCATTATAGGCTCCAATAGATTATAATTGATGCTTTGACTTGTTTGGAAGGTCCTCCTGACCCTTGCACTCTCCTGGTTCTTGAACAACTCCTTGAAAGCCCTAGGTGCTCACACCAATATGACATAACAAAAGCACTGGTGAAAGGTAAAAGTAAGTTGGTTGCAAATTGAAGAAATATTTGTATGGGTTAAAACAAAGTCCTAGGATGTGATACTAGAAATTTGATACACATGTGTTGAGTTTGGGATTTGAGCATTCTAAATTAGAACATTGTGTTTATTATAAAACTGATGGTGATCATTTCCTATTTATTGCATTATATGTTGATGATATGTTATTTATTGGCAAAGGGAAAGGTATGATTTCATAGCTAAAATCTCAACTTGCTACTAAATTTTAAATGAAATACCTTGGTGCAGCAAGACACATTCTTGGGATGAAAATTAGAAGAGATAGAGTGAATAGAAATCTATGGCTTGGCCAAAGTAAGTATGTCAATTCAATTTTACAAATATTTAACATGTAGGATTGTAGACCATTGTGTGTTCCCTTTTCTATTGGAACAAAGTTATCTATTTTAGATTGTCCAGCATCTCCATCAGAGATGGAAGACATGAGAAAAGTTCCTTACCAAAGTGCAATTGGAAGTTTAATGTATGCTATGGTTTCTACTAGAGTAGACATTGCCCAAGCAGTGGGAGTTCTTTCCAGATATATGTTTAATCCTGGTAGAGTTCATTGGGATGCAATTGAAAGAGTCTTCGAATATTTGCGTGGAACCTCAAATTATTCCTTATGTTATCATAGTAATGTGATTGAAGATGAGATTTCCCTTGATATTCATGGTTATGTGGATTCAAAATGGGTAGGTGATGTTGATAGCAGATGATCCACTAGTGCTTATATTTTTACTTTATTTGGTGGTGTAATCAGTTGGCTAAGTAAGCGATAGGTTGTGGTTTCTTTGTCCACTACTGAAGCAGAGTATATGGCAGCTACTCATGCTTGTAAAGAAGCCATTTGGATTAAGAGATTATGTTTAGATATTGGAATAAAAAAAGGTGCAGTGACAATTTATTGTGACAATCAAAGTGCGATATGTCTAGCTAAGAACCCAGCATTTCATGCCAGGACCAAGCACATTGATGTACAATATCATTTTCTTCGAGATATGGTCAAAGATCGCAAGGTGAAGCTGGTTAACGTAGAGAATTTGATGAATGTTGTTGATTCTTTAACTAAGCCTATGAGCAAAAAGAAGTTTAGTTGGTGTTCAAAGATTATGGGCCTTCTAACCCCTTGCAATTAAGAGACAATGTTTAAACCCTCTCATTGCTTTTGCAAGGTGTTCAACAAGTGGGATATTTGTTGGGAAAATGTGTCTCAACCTTGCAATTATATAGAGTTTATTATTGATAGGATATATATATTTCCTAGTTACACCAATAGGTGTAATATACAATGGAAACAAGGGGAGGAGTGGGATGTATGTGAATAATTTTTTGTTAACTTTTTCAGAAAACTCCTAAAATGGCCAATATATACGTTAAATAAATGATACATTATAAATATAGATTGTTAATTATTAGGTTTTAGATCTAATAGTGGATGTTTCGTTGGCCTATCTTTCCCTAGAAGGTAACCCTATTTTATGAGGGCATTGTACTACGATTGTAGATGGTGATGTTTTCTGAGAATCTGATAGCAGCCATGTTGTCTCTTGATCTCTAGTGGTGATACTCCTGTGAGAAGCTTGCTTTGCAATTATATTGTAATCTTTATGATTACTGAATAATATATTGGGCAGATTTTGGAGTGTGGGGTTTTTCTCTCGAAAGGGTTTTCCCTACGTAAATTGAACTACATTGTGGTATGCGTAATATTTTTGTTTATTTTTGTTTAAGTTTATATAACTATCAAATATCAGTATCCAGACATAATAACCCAGCCAAAATAACCCTGGACACAATAACCCCATCATAATAACCCAAGGAAAAAATAACCCAGGATCATAATAACCCATGGACAAAATAACCCATTGTCAAAATAACCCATGGATAGAATAACCCATATGTAATTTATAAATTTTGTTTTCCTTTCTCTCTATTCTTTCAAGGATATTTTTTCCATGGGTTATTCTGACCACGGGTTATTTTGTCTTGGGTTATTATGACCCTGGGTTATTTTTTCCTTGGGTTATTGTGATCGGGTTATTCTGTCCAGGGTTATTTTGGTCGGGTTGTTATGTCCTACAACCTATAAATTTTTTGCATTATTCTTCTCTCAAGATTAGTGTAGGAAGCTTTTCCTCTATCTTAGCTTCCTTACACTGTGAAGACCAAGGATGGATGGGGTAGATTCAAGGATCAACATGACAATGATTATCCAAGACAAATTGAAACCTCAAGAGGCTAGTGAACTTTGTTGTAGGAACTAGAAGGATGTACGAACTTGGTGATACAACGAAAATAAAGATGGGACCTAATGATAAGTATGTATAATGACGAGACCTATATTATGACACAAGACTAACCCTATGTACCAGATGATTGATATATACAAGATGTACAATATTTACAAGAGGATGGTGATTATGGGAAACTCATAAATGGGATAGTTATCTAAATCATCAAAAGATAAATTGGGAGGATGATGGGAAAGATAGATGAGTGATGAAATATAATAGGAGATTAGCAAGATGTGGAATAGAGGTAGAAGTGATAATAGTGGGATGGATGGCATCAAATTGTATGGGGGTAGCCTATAGCTAGGTACCAATGACAAGGGATTATGGGATAATTTGAGGATATGGATGAATGGATAGAGAGATAAGGATGTGGGGATGGATATCTTTACTTAATTATTTATTTAACGATAATTTAAATTCAAAATAGATCAAGGCCACACTCAGCTTTGACTACCCTACTTTGGCCCAAATTTAAATATTTTATTGTTGGCATTAATATGTTTGCAAATCTAAATTCATTTATTGACATTTGAAAATAATTATTGTGCTAAAATGTTGAAATGTATATAACTACAAGTTTTTTTCACCATTTGAACATCTAAACAATTTTGAATTTTAATTGAGCATCCTAAAAAGTAGTCAAGGAAATTCAAGAGCAAAATAAACAACATTTTTATAACACTTTCATCATTCAAGACTATGTTTTCAATGTATTATCAAGTTCACATCAAAGCATAAGTAAGATCATTTCATGTTTTATTTTTATTATCATTATGAGTGCTAACACTTATAGGATCTTCAATCCACTATCAAATTATTTTTGTATGAGATGTGCATCATGACTTCAATCCATTAAGGAATGAAGATTTGAATGGTAAGTTGCAACATTGTGATTTATCATTTTTTATCCATTTTCCTTTTCCTGACCTAGCATAAGCACTCTTTATCCAACATCATCATAGCCATTATGGAGGTGGAAATGCAAAAATGAGGTTTGACTTAAGAAAGCCCCTATATGGCACAACCCTTTCTCTCCTCTCTTTCATGCAATGTGTAGATTTGAAGTAGATTTGGAGAAGAGTGAAGAACTTAAATCAAGATCAAGCATGCAAACACATTACTTCATTAAATTAGGGAAAGGTCAACTATTCATTGACATATGAAGTTTTGAAGCTAATTTTGATAGTGAAGCACCTACAAATTCTAACACAGCTGTGCATGTTTTGAGATTCTAGAAACCATAATTATTCAGTTAGGGGCACCCTCACCCTTGTTCAGTCAATTTTTATCCAAATTTTAATTCTAGGTTCCTCAATTTTTACTCTCTTCTCTCTTATCTTCAACTTATGTTTATTAGTTTTGTGTTTTCTGAATTAGTGACAATTTGTTGAATTGCATAGTTGACCTAGTTTGCAATCACAAAGTCACAATAGTGTGTTTCACTTTTGGGACATCCTAATTTTTTCCTGAAATCACTTATTTTTAGATAAAGTAATGATTCAATCCTTGAGAGGTTCTATCTAAAGGATTTTAATTGAAGAGGGTTAGATAAGACTCCCTTAGATCAAACCCCCTTGGATAGAACCCCTCTAGTATTAAATCATACCCATAATCCAGAGTCTCCTTCACACCTATCAAAATGCTAGAAATAATTACTTTTCCTTTACCTTTTTAGGGATTAAATTTTATTCATTTAGAAATTATATTTTGCAAGATCATAGCCCTCGAAATGATCTTTCCAACAAGTACAATTTTGATATGTTTTCATTTTATCATGTATTTAATTTTTAATTTTTATTGAACATAGGTTTTTCATTGAACATCAAGTTCTTCATTCTACAGAGGTGGAAAATTAGTAAACCATTGTAAAAAATTCAAAAAATACCTTTTCCCTAGGTATCGATGTCCTTGTTTCACAAAAGAAAAAAGAGATTTTGATATATACACAATAAGTTATGTTTGACGACATACACCTATGTCCAAATTATAGTTATAGTGACTTCAAAAATTAATTAAAAAAATATGTAACAAAAAATTATGAAAAAATATCCTTTCCCTAGATATTAATGTTAAGAATCTATCTTTTAAAAAATAGAATTTTATCCTTTCTAGAAAAAAAGTTATGTTTGACGATCTATAAACGTTACTTTTTGAAAATCTTGTTTACTATTTAAAACTAGTTATTAAAGGAGATGTTGAAAGATTCATGATGTATTTTATAAAAAAAATGAAAAAATATTTAGAATCTACACACAAATTGGCACAAATCACTAGTTTGCATCATCTTCAAATTCAAGTAATGGTTTAGCTGTTGTAGGTCTCAAAAGGTGAAAATTCAGTTAATTTTTTTGATATAAATGTCCATCTTGTCCAAAAAGTGGGACACAATATAATCTTGACATGAACATAGCAAAAAAAAATATGTAAAGGGGACTAAAACCCTAATCAATCATTTTGGCTCTTGCTTGAGGACAGTAGCCAAGTGGTCTTTTATGATCATTTTTATGTCCCTTAAATGTTCAAAATTTGAAGTGTGATTTAGGACTTAGATCCATTTTTCAACATCACACTTCTAAAAAATTTTAAAAAATCTTGACATGATCTTTTCTTTTCACCACATACCATACCATGCCATGAAATCACATGTACATAGCACTATCAAAATAGTTAGCTTGGGTAAAACATGTTATCCCATTAAAGGATGGTCTTTAGAATTCAAATCCCTTACTCCTAGGTCCATCTTCATAATGGCTAGATCCTCCCCATACCTCAAACAATCAATTTCCTACTAACTAGTCCATTCATCCACTCATAGTGTCCCAAACCATTAGACATTGCGGTAGGTAATTGTATGTTTCTTTGGAATAAATCTTGATATATGTCTTCTAGCTCACTTGGTGATATGGATAGCTTCCATGAAAAAAAAATTCCAGATCATCATCATTTAATCCTTCCTCTTCTCATCCAAAATTTTATCATTGTCATTACCATCATCATCATATTCTATCAATAAAACCAATCAACAACAACCATGGGCTTTAATATCAATGAACATACACACTAGAAACATCATGCTTTTAATATCAAATCAAGACCTAAACATCAAACTTGATAACATACATTTATCATGTAACTATTTACAAACATCAATTTTACTATTTCATCCAATCCTTTTCCTTTGTGGGATTCATCCTTCCTCATATCAGGAGTAATCATCATCTTTTTATCATTTATAGCACCTTTTTAAGAGGTTATATAGTTGTTGTGACTGATGACGTAGTATAGGTTAACTACACTTGATCCATATGGATTTGAAGCGTACTTAAGTCACTAAGCATCAATCCAATAAGATCATTCAATGTAAACAAAGATGAAGAAGTCATTAAAACTAACATTTTAAAACATGAAATCTTGATAAACGTCTACTCCAAGACATTGAAACTTATCCTATTGGGAGAGTGGTGTCGCATTGATGTGGAATGGTGACCCTTTCCCAATACCTTAGATAATGAGTTTATTTCAATCATTTTTATTGAAGAAAACTGATGAAACTGATGAGAGATGTGTTATAAAACATGATGAAAGCTAATTTAACATGATATGTGCTATAATGATTGATGTAATTGTGTGTAAATATATTCTAAATGTATGAAAGATTCAAAATATTAAAGCCCTAATTTCAAAATATATGAAATGGATGCAACTAGGTTACCATGGAAGCCATTAATGGATGCTCTAAGTTAATATGATCAAGATTTAAACTAAAAATGCTAAAACATATGCTAAATGTGGATGCGGATGAGAGTGATTTTAACAACATAAGTTTACTATTAAAAGATGGATCCCTATTCAATAGACGCAAGCTCTATTTATAGAATAGGAAAAATGAAACTTGTGAATATTGAATTCCTCAAGCTCCCTCCAGGTGGTTTTTGTTTTGCTAAGTGTCAGCTCGTGCCTCATTTATTTGAACAATCATCGGGCCCCCTTTTGTAGAACTTCATCCACTGTCGCCATGTGTTTTCCAGGCGCTCCTCGCAGGGAATCCTTCCTTCAATCTCCTACTAGCTTCCTCCATGCTTCCACATGTCATCACCACGGGCACTTCGAGGATGCTTCCCTTCGCTTTTCAATTGGGCCCCGTCTGCGTGCCATGTAATGTCTATCCACATTCACTTTTTTGGCAGACCCCATAGTGAGTGCCGGTAGTAAAGAATGCATCCACATGTCTTCACCGCACAATTTTCATCACATGGAGGAGGAATCAACGAATAGGCCCCGACCTGTTGCCATGTGTCTCTTTCGCGGGGACTTCATCAAATGGAAGGAGAGAGTGAGCAAAGTGCCCCGCCAGATTGCCACGTGTTCTAACTCCCTTCATGGGTGAATGACACATGTTTGCACAAGAGTTTTTTGGGACCACTGCCATCATTCGGAGGGGATGCATTTGTTTGAGGAGCGACTACATTCCATGGCCTGAATCTTTTCCATTGCAACGGCTGAAGGAAATCATTGTTGCAGGCATCATTGCTTGTGATACGATATTTTTTATGTTATTGGTCCACCAGGTGGTGGGATTTTTATCTATATGTACTACTTCTTCCTTCCGAAAATGAGTTTGGAAGATACAAAAAAATTAGGGGAAAGACACCAGGCCTTTTATATTGCTTTTAGATTATTGTATAAGACTCTCAAACTGTGCCATTGTTCGGTCTTTCTATTTTCTTAAGCTATTTGATAAAAACATTATACTGTGCCATTATTATCCTGAAATGCTTATTTGTAGAACTTCTATGATTTCAATATAAGCTTGCTGATTTAGACCATGTCTTTTGACTCTTATTTTTAGTAAATGTCTATGGGAATTATTTTATGTCATTAGATAAATTATTTAGGTTTTCATATTTGATTTTTGTTATTCTAGGACATAGAAAATTGTTGAATGGGCCCTTAAATCGCATCCAAAAGATAGATTTATCGTGCCTTACATCTAAACCTTGGTGCATTGCCTTAGTTAGATTGTTATTTTTTATATCTCCTTTCATTTTCCATTACAAAACCCCAAATACAAAAGAAGTCAACTTCTTTAAAAACCCAGAGGTCACTCAATTTAGCGCAATTGGTCCCCCCATTAACTAAGTTTCCCATAAAGGTTGTCACCTTTCCAATTTTTGGCATTAACAAAACTGATGGTCAAGATTGAAAGAATCAATCAATGGTCAAGATGGAAGGAAAATGGAGGCATGGATCATGGATTCCCATTAAGGGTTGAGAATGCAGGATGATATTTAATCAAGGGCTTACATTCATCCAAAGAAACACACTTTCAAAGCATGCACAAGAAGTTTGTTGAAAATTTGTTACAAGGAAGAATATTCCTTTTTTTCAAATGAGTGAAGAGGGAAAGAATATTCCATGAGAATATTCCCTTTTTGGAGGAATGTGCAAAGGAGGAATATTTTCAAAGAAGATTCCCTTGCAAGTGGGAGAGCTAAAATTAATTGGTAATTTAATAATTAAAACCAAGTTTCAATTATGCAGATTAGGGGAATTTAGGATATTCATTAAATAATTAACTTATTTAATGAAAAGGGGTCAAAATGACATTTAATTAAATAATTTGGATTATGTAATTGAAATGAGAGGACTTAAGGTGTTAAAATTGAAAATTTTGATTTATCCAATTTAACATGATGAAAATTTAGCATGAAAGGGGGTGAATTAACCTAATTAGGTTAATTAGATTAATAGATGAAAATGAAGCCTTTGATTAATTAACTAGGTTAATTTAATCTAATAAGAGAAGAGAAGATGAGATTCAAGACGAAATGATGTTAGTATATTGGTTTCAGGTGCATAGTATCATTCAAGACATTTTTAAGTGTCTACAATTGTATGTCTATTGAAATTTGATTGTTTACTTCTTTGATTTATATTTGATATATCTATGTTTTAATTTATTTGATCTTTTGATATATATTTTTGACTCATTCTATGCCTATTCATGGTCACCACAATCATTATATATCACATGGTGTGCTTTAAATGGTATAGATTAGAGCATGGTTGTGTGTTTATGTTTGCCATGTTTGTTGGATTATATCCACAAGTATCCATCAATTACATCAAATTCCTTTATATTGTTGTGCATCCTCTTGTTTTTTGTTTGCTTAAGTGTTATTACATGCAATGAATACATTGTCACCTTGGTCTTCTATACCCTGGTGTGTAGCGTCTTGCTACATAAAAATAAGGTTTCTCTTCATATTCCAACATAATAAATCATTCTAAATAAATATTTCTCCACATCTTATCATATAATGTCTTCATTTCATCTATTCAAATTTATTGCATCTACCTCTTCATAATTCATCAATTGAAATCTCATCTGTGGTTTTTTGCATGACTAACCTCTCAAGGGGCATCATCATCTCATCATTTAATCATTCATCATTTCCTCCACATCACTAGGGCATACCATCACTTTCTTCTAATCCATTTCATATTTCATCATTTCCTCCACATGATGTGCATATCATCACTTTCTTCTAATCCATTTCTTATTTCATCATTTCCTCCACATGACTAGAGCATATTATCACTTTCTTTTAATCCATTCCTTCTTTCATAATTTCCTCCACATGATTGAGAAATATCATCATTTTATTCATATCTAATCCATCTCATCATAACCAGTTTTCTTTTCTTTGAAACAATGTTACTTTGAACATTATCTCAAAGAGGGGAAAATATAGACACCAAAAAATGTCACCTTCACTTGCATAACTAGTTTCATCCTATCACATCACATATTCCCCTTATTATTATCAAATAGCTCATTAATCCATCACCTAGTATGCACATACCATCATCTTGTCACCTAGGATGTATATTACCACTAATGCCTAATATTTAATTAAATAATTCCTAAGTTATTTAACTAAATTTGGCTAGAATTATTCACCCATTTAATAATTAATTATCCATTAATTATTATGTATCAATTATCCATATTTGTTCATATTATTAATAAATTATCCACACATTATTTGTTAGTAAATTAATTAAATATTAATTTTGACCTCACGTGCACAAATAATCTAATTAATCAATTTCACCTCACCTACTTGAATCCTTAATCTAATCAGTTCGCTCAAATCACTCCCAATCCCACTCATCAATCAAATCCATTTCACTCACCCATGCAATTAGTTAACTCATTTGTTCCTCCATACAAAAATTTGACTAATCAATCATATTTGTTAACTCCCCAGTCACATTGAGTTAAGAAATATTAATTATTTTAATTAAGAATATGCAACTCACCTATGCATGCAACATCTCCTAATCAATCCCTCAAATCACAGATCATATCTAAGATTCTAGATTCAATCATAGGTACTAATAAAATTATCCTCCAAGTCTATATAAATCAAACCCATCTCACACACATTATCAAGCATCCATTTTGTATTCAAGCCATATCAATTTCATATCTAGGGAATGCTAACATTATGTTGGAAAATTAATAAATCCACATATCAAATCATTAAAGCATATCCAAGGTCAATGGAGCAAGATGAGGCTTTGTGATTATAATATTTCTTGTTATTGCATTTGATCTATTGTTCCCACCATATGTGTTAAAATGTGAATGATGATGAATATGAAATTACCAAAAAAAGATAATACAATGAAAGTGCCTATTTTATATTCAACAATCACTTACAATAGAGTGAGAACAATAAATTAAATGAAATAATTAGCAATAATTTTACCACAAAGCCTCATCTTTCTCTATTGACCTCATATATGCTTCAATGATTTGATATGTGGATTGCTCGATTCACCAACATAATGTTAGCATTCCTTGTATATGGAATGATAGGATTTTGATGTATGATTGAATGCTTGATAATTGATGTGAGGTTTGATTTATAGACTTGGAGGAGAATCTGATGAATGTCTAGGATTGGATCTATAACCTCAAGTATGATCCTTGATTTGGGGAACTAATTAGGAGATTTGGTATACATAGTTGAGTTACACATTATTTAATTTTCAATTAAAATAATTAATATTGTTTAACTCAATGTGACTGGGGAGTTAACAGATCTAAATGATTATTCAACTACCTACATGAAGGATTTAATTGAGTTAGCAAGACCCATTTTTTAATACAACAAACCCATGAAAAAAACCTTCTTATTTTTGATGTTTCTAAAAATATTAGACATAGTAACTTCTAAAATAGAAAGCTCAATCCTTTGAATTGCCTATCAAACATCAAAGATTTTTTCCTAAAAAATTTGTTGTTTCTTTCTAACCAAATCTTTCAAATAAGAATATAGGGACTTAAATCCCAAATGAAAACATAGGTAGAAGATTTAAAAAAGACATGGTCAACTTTGAAAGTGTTTGAAAAGAGAACCCTGAAAAGGACTAGACCAACCAAGCATGACTTGAAGTCAAACCTGACATTGATGAGAAAAATCACACAATAAAAGCAGATGATCAGAACTTTCATAACCCTTACCACACATAACAAAAGGAAACAGAAGTGTTATGCCCAATTTATCCAACCTCATGCTTGTTAAAATTTTATCCTTCAAATTTAACCATGTAAACTTGCACTAACCTTAGGTAGTAAGCATACCAAACTCCAACATATATTATTTCACCAAGATTCATTTTTTCTAGACACAACTAATGATCTATAACCCTCTTTAACATCATAATTTCCTGAATTATATTTAAGACGAATGATTTCATCTTCCTTATTAGATATGAAGAGTTACATTTTACATAATTATTCCTTCAAGGTATCTTTTTTACATGATGGAACATGAAGGAAATCAAAAGGTTTCCAATTCACAAAGGGGGGAGATTTTGAAAAATCAATTACTACATAGTCTTTTACCTTTTGAACCCACAAAGATTTTAAAATAAAGTCAATCTAGCTCTAGTTATCTAGAGTTCTAAAAGGCTTATGACCATTCCACACATCCTCCCAAAATTGATATTTTTCCCCATTATAAATAACCCAAGATAAATGTGGAAGAATTTTAGGATCTACACGAAGAAAGAAAATTCTAAATTTTAGAACCAAAGGAAAGAGTTTTCAAAGTGAAGATTCTTTTCCTTTCCATAGAATCTAGATATTTATGCCTCATAATTTGACACCACTTAGCTTTCGATTTTACATATATTCTCCAAAGAAAATTTTCTCCTGATTCTTTATTTTGAAGAGTCAAATCCCTCAAGCTATACCCCCCAAATCTTCAAGCATGCAAAAATTTTCCCATGCAACCAAAGTTAATTTATTTTTATCATTTAAATTATCTCCCCATAAAAATGTTCTCAACACTTTTTATAAATCTACGACTTTTCCTTTAGGAATCTTTAAAACAAATATGAGATAAATTAGCAAAGCATGAAGCACTGCCTTCAACATCACTAGTTTTCTAGCTAGAGAAATCCATCTAGATTTTCATAGTATTATCTTCTTTGAAATTGAGGAAATATACTCAAGGATATTTATCTTATGTGGGATTGATATTTGATTGAACAATAATGTTGTACCCAAAGATTAAATTGTAAAATATACCTACATACCTTGGATGTATGTATTAAATCCCTAAAGGATATCTTAGCTTCTATTTTTTAATTTTAGATAGTATTAAATATATTTCGTACATGTAAGAGTTACACAATAGACTCCAAAAACTAAATGATCACCTACAACCAAAATAACCTACTGCACAAGAGAGAAGCAATGAAAATTTTATATTACCAAATAATAATTATGATGCATACAAGATGGTAGATACATACTAGATACGATAGGATGATAATTTACAAGAGAACCCTTACTTATATAGGTAAGGTTAAGTATATGAATAGGAGATGAAAAACAAAAATTAAATTATAACCTAAATGTGTCATAAGTAAACTTAACTAACTAGGCATGAATAGGACCCAAGGGGGAAATTTTTTATAAAATAACTTGGTTCACACCAACACCTCCCCCATTAAATACAACTTAGGGAGAATAAAAAATGCAAGGATGCAAGGATGGCTCTTAGCTACAAGTTCTTGTTAGGTCCCATGTACAAAATAATCTTTGAAAAAAAGGGTAAAGGAGAAAAATTTGTAGGAAAAAACCCTCTAAAAGAGAGAAAACATACAAAATAACATGTAGAAGTGATGGAAGGAGAACTCAAAATGATATCCAAGGAATAAATTAATCATCAATATACAATAATAACCCCCATAGGAGAGGACAACAATCCCACTACAAATAAGTAGCTCTCATGTCAATCTTGAACGCTAAAGATGATTCAATACCAACAAAAATATGTATCCGCTTAGTAAGAAACAAATATGATGGTATACATGTAGAACAAACCTCCACTCTAAGAAGGGAGATGAGGGAATAAGTCTCATGATGTGTTCCTATAAAAATTTCTCAAGTGTCCACATGTTGGAATCAAAGGATGCCACAATGTAATGGGTTGAAACTAATCCAAAAACTATGAAGATGCATGAAGAAAAATCTCCAAAGAAAAAGATGAGGTGATAATAGGTATTCCATAAATATCATCAATGAGGAAATGCATATACTCAAATGTGTCTATCAAATCTACAAGATGACATTCAAAAAAAATTGTAATCCTTATCAAAAGGTCATCCCACAAAGTTAAATTTGAAAGATAAGAAGAATCCTACTAAACTAAATTATTAGAAGATGAAACACCATTGAAATATAAATAAGTGGGAGCAAGGGGAGTCTCAATCAATGAATCTAAAGGATGAAGTTGAAGGAGAATCAAAAGAAGCATCATCATCAAAACATGAAAGGATTTCCATAGAAGAAAACTCATTATTTATATCAGTCATATGGTATATTGTCTAAATTATTGGGAGGTAGTACAAGATTTTCTAAAATAAGATCATCTAAAAATGGGTGAGTATTAGGATTTTCTTGCATCTCTCAAATCTTGGTCCAAAGAGAGTGAGGATAATCAATGTGTGAAAGACACTCCAATTGTGATCATTAACATGTAGACTAATAAATCCTATGACTTGATCCTTATTTTAAATTCCAAATTAAATTTATCCAAAATTAACCGGTTAAGGAATAATTCCATACAAATGTAGCAAAAGATGAAGTCAATACAAGTTCTTCATTTAACCATCTCTCCATTGCTTATAGTTTCACTATTGTAAGATGATTATAGTAGGATAAATTGAAAACCCTATGACAAACTAAGATAGATCCCAAAATTACATATACATGAGACACTTAAAATAAATTATAAGCTCCTCAATATAGCTCAATGTTGAAAATGAATCCCCACAAGAAAAATCAACCAAATTTGATAATGTTTTCATGAAATAAGCTAAAGTACACAAAGTACCTCAAGCTAAATTTTTGATACTTGAAGTAAGATCTAAAAAAAACATATGGATTTTTTAGTGCTTAAAAATACCTTTCCAATGCTTATAAGAAGTCCAAACATGGATACCATTGGTGCAAGATTGGCTTACCAAAAAAATTGAGCAAATACAAACTTCACAATAAAAGAAAAGAATTCATATAAAAAATTAGAAAAAACATATGTATCACTAATATGAAGTGCTCAAAACCATCTTTCCAACACCTATAGAAATGTTAAAAATTGACTTTGTAAATGAAATATGCTCTATAAAAAGTCCACTCCTTTATGCAAAGAAAAAAGACCCATACATTATTGGGGTATAATTTGGGTGGTGTCATTGGCCTAAGAAGGGTGGTGGGAAAAAAAAATATGGTGTGTCTTAGGCCAAGGAAAAATGGGTAATTAATAGTATTTTGATAGTAGAAATAGATGACAAGGCATATTTGATTGGTCTATTGGTGGCATGATCACTTGAGCCACATATCTAGGCAATGGTTGTGGTTGCACCTTAAGCTCCCACACCTTGGTAAAGATAAATTATTAAGGCCTTAAAAACCACATGTTTAAATCAAAGTGGGAGATTGACAATACAATTGGTAAGTTTTTTTTTTATATGCATAAAAACTCTACCAATAAATTTTCATTCCTCGTTGATTCTAGATCTATCACATGCTAATGCTTATGGCAAAATTATACCCAAAATATGTGAGCATTGATGTCAAATGGAATAATTCATGTAACCTATGACCAAGAAAAATCACCAAAATTTTCGTCATACCCTAGCAACATAAGTTAACACAACATAAAGAATATTGATGAAATATAATAAAAATATCTATCAATTGTGCAATTGACATAATGAATATAGTCTATTTTCTAACAAGTACAAAATACATAACACTATATTGATTTGTATAGCTATACAAAATTTGGCAACAATAATTTGAGTCAAACCCCTAAAAATGCCTAGATTTGAAATTTACCCAAACACTATCAATTTTTATATTGATTGATAGGTTTTTGGGGTCATTTAGACTCAATGGCGAGGTCTATTTTACACTAGGATGCATAATGTAAAATTTATTGAAAAAATATATCTAAAAGGAGGAAAGGGAATTGCATGTCTGAATCTATGGTACCATACATAAGGTTCAAACATTAGAGTCATAGGAGCCAAGGATTGCTTACAACCAAAATAAGCTTCCACATAAGAGAGAAGATTGATGCAAATGGTATATTATCAAAGAATGATTATGATGCATGTATAAGATAGAACATATATTCAAGATGCAATAGAATGGTAATGTATAAGAGAAACCTTACTTATACAACTTTAAAGGTGAGAGATAGGAAAACATAGGATTATGACAAGTGTCATAACTATATGACATGAGACATGAAAAGTAAATAGCATAAATTTTCCTTCAGTAAACTTAACTAACTAGATGTGAATAGAACTCAAGAGGTAAACTAGTTAGGGAATACCCTATTCACACCAACCTATATGTGTCTTTATTATAAATTTTAACATATTATTTATGGGTAACAATTGGTAGAAAAAAAATATTATGGTTGATTTATCGCCTCTCTTTAGCCTCTTTCCATGTGTTTGTATGTCTTTTACAACATGATAATCAGGTGTATAGTGTGATTCTTGGAGCACTAAGGTTTTATTAAGGGATTTTTATATGCTCCTTGTAATACAATAGGTGTTGGTTTGAAATGGATGGTACTAAAAGCAGGGGTGTTCAATGTTTAGATTGAAGAATGGGTGATCCAAAATACAAAGTTGTAGAAAGAGATGATCTTACCCATTGTGAATCAAGTATGATTTGTGTAGGATTAGATTAAGTATATGATGTATGGATATCAATTTTTTAGTAAGTTTAATCAAAGTGGATCCCAAAGGATTATTCAAGTATTTATTAGCCACTTGAGCCCTATTTTATTCATAGGAAGGACTAAAGGGATCAATAGGTATACCAAGGGGTGATATACATGATGATAAATTATAAAAGGGTTCTAGAGAATTAACTAAGATGTTTCCTCTGGAATTTAGAAGACTAATATCATCATGGCATTCCATCTAGGGTGACTAGTCAAGAAATACATAAATTTAATTACTAAGCAATAGAATAAATTAAAAGAATAGTGAGTTTCATCTTAAAATTACTATTATTTTATAATTATTTTTTCTAAATGCATGAATCAATAAAGTATTATCATGATCATGTTCATAATATGAAGAGGTATAAGATATAACATGTATGCAAGCATCCCAATATTTATCAAATAAAGCAATCTTAGGTCTATTAAGAATATGTACACATTACTAAAAGCATGAACTAACCTATCAATGAAAAAATATGTATTAGTTAGGTTAGTTTATGCAATTGGTCGATAAAAGAGTGAAAGAAAAAACTGAAAGTATTTAGTGAAACCAAATACTCAATTAGGCTCAAATATCTAAGACTTTCTAGATATCTAGTACCTAAAAACAAAAACCCACTCTAGGACCATTAGAACTTATGACTAGATATTTGACCTAGGTAGATATTCAATCCCAAAATATATTTATGCTCTCTTCAAATTTCAATAGTTCCCTAATTTTTTGTTTTAGTTTTTGGATTAGTATTCCAAACCAAAGGCTTGAACCTACAACTAAAAAAATAATGGCAACTATTGATGTGCTACACTTTAATCAATATGGTTAACAAATTTAACTAACTAATTTTGTAACAAAGTTTATAGGGTTTATAGAGGAGGATGTCTACTTTTAAAATATGATTTTTAAAACTTCAAAATTTATTTATAAATTATTTATAAATTTTCAAACACAATGTCTTCCAAACTTAAAAATTGTATAGTTGCTTGCTTTTTAACTTTCAATTGAAAAATGTATTTAAGAAAATATGACATCAATCTAGACATCACACTCTACATGCTAAAAAAGAAATGATGTTGCATTATTGTTCTAGGTCAAGTTAAGGTGTACATAAATGAGGGTTTCCAATTCTCTATCTTAGTCATATTAAATATAATTAATTAAAATTTAGTAAAAAAAAATTAAAAAACCCATATCATACCTCAACATGAATTGTAATGCTTCATCAAAAAAAATTGAAATTGTTTACATTTACCATTCCTAAAAGCATATGTAGATGAATTTATTTATGTATTTATCAAAGTGGAGGGAAATTTTTCTTTTTTACATACTTAAGCAACTTTTATCATCTAAGAATTTTTAAAAAGTAGATATTTATAAACTTGAAATGCAATGCTACATTTCAATTATTTACACCATATTTATATTATATTTACAAGTACTTAGAATCACTACTCCAAGTACAAGTATCTATATTTTTACCAAATTGCAATGTTAGTTTTGACTACCATTAGGTTGCACTCACCCAAGTTCATCTAAAGAAATGCCAATATCTATAGGGACCTAACATTGTCATGAGTTGCATGGAGATTGGCCATAGTGTCATTTGAAGGCATGACAACATCATGAGGGAGCACTAAAAATGAATTCTAATCACTTAGGCAACCACCTCTAAACTTGTCTCTAGATACATCATTGTAAGAAGGGAATGTACTTATATCTAACTCACTATCATGTAAGAAGATTGTCATTATCATGAATCATGCATGCAAATGTAGTAAGTTCATCTAAAATGGATGGGGAGGTAATAACAAGATCTCCAAAATATTAGAATTGAGAAACACATTAATTTAGTACAGTAGAGGCTTGACTTGGTTGTTGGCTTAATAAATTTCCATGACATGTGATTTAAAAGTAAATATTGGATCCAAATCTACAATAAAAAATTACAAGGAGTTTGCATAGTTGTTGTTGACTAGGTTGTGTCATATAGTTTGATCCAAATGGTGTGGCTTTCTCTTCTATTAGAAGATACTTCAAAAATAGCATCATTTGCTCTTGTACCTATTTTAAAGATTATTTATGCCAAGAGATATAGTGGGACTTGCTTAATATGATGGAAGGGATCCTTGACTTGTCTCGATAGTAGTCACCCTCTCAAAGAGAATAAGGTGTTTCAAACATATTGAACACACAATGTGCCTATACAAATCTAGAATATATTAGGGACTAGTGCAATGCGTAGCTACATAATACTATTTTGGATGCTCTTGAATCAAATGTTTATTTTATTATATATTGTGTGATATACAAATGCTCACTTGATCACTTAATAGATTGTAATGGCCTAAGAAATATCCTTAAATATACATCCATAGTCTAATTTAAATTATTTAGCCCAAGCGAACAAGACAACTATTTCAAGAAAATGTCTATTTTTAAATATTAAAAAAAAAATTGAGTTTTGAGATCAAATCAATTTGTCTAATCTAAAAAGTCATAAAATGTCATAGAATATGTAATGGAAAAAGCATAAGATGTTCAATCATAGTAAACAATTAATAGATGTTAGATAAAAATCTATTTAAATATCACATAAACCAAACATAAAATAATGTGTAAAATAATATTAAATGAAAACATAAAAATATAACATATACACTATTATTTCTTACAAAAAAATATTGTAATAATAAATTTTTTTATCCATATCATATATAAAAATGAAATCAAACATTAAAAAAATATACAAATAGACAATTTCAAAGAATTCTACTTTTACTTGTCATTTTCTCCAACTTTATCTAATAAAACTTCAAGCTTTTAACCAATAACAATGCAAATAATTTTATTTGTGAAAAAATTCACCTTGACATATTTATTTATCACCAACATAGCATAGGGAATACTCATTGCTATGGTTACATTTGCCTATAGAAAAAAAAAAAGTTTTGCATTAATAGGATAACCTGTGTAAGTTTTTATCTATCCCCTTCCAAATATATTGGAAATCATGCCATCATAGAAGCTGAAAACAATCTTTTTCACCCTGTGGCTCAAGGTAAGCACTCCAATCACCATAGAGAATCCCAACCCAAAACTCACCACTGCTCCCACCACCCACCATTCAAACTCACCATCTGAATCATCTTCTTCATCACTATTCTCCCTGTCATCTCCTTCTCCATCACATGAGAAACTCTTGCATGTATTGCCAGCACATGAGAAACTCTTGCATGTATTGGTGAAAGGAACCCCACTGATATTCGCATTGCCTAGGTAAGATGACTCCCCAAAAGTTAGAAATTGCCCTCCAAGGGGTACTTTTCCCTCAAGCATATTGAATGACAGATTCAGGAATTGCAAATAGTTGAGAGATTGAAGCTCCAATGGAACCTTTCCAGTCAATTTGTTTACTGACAGATCCAAAGATTCCAGCTGTTCCATGCCTCCCAATGTCTTGGGGATTCGGCCACTCAAATTATTTCTTGAAAGGTTGACTGCTATTACACCTCGAAGGGATCCCATTTCTTGAGGAATGTCACCTGATAAATTGTTATTTGATAGATCAATCCATTTAAAATTTGTTCTGATAATCTCATACTCAAGATTTTGACCTTTCATAGAAGCTGTTATCTGATTTCTAAAGCCAATGTTACTTAATATGTCGTAGCCAGCTAGTTTCATAGTGTACTCCTGACCAACGAGCAGTGGACTAATCTGTGATGCATTCACCATTGCAAGCATTTTTGCAAGGTTGCTTGGAATTGACCCTGAAAGCATGTTGAGCGAAAGGTCTAGAATTTGGAGATTTGGGAGATCAACTACCTGGGTCGGGATTTCACCTTGAAATTTATTGGACTTCAGCATCAAAATCTGCACCTGCGATAGATTTCCAATCCACTCAGGGATGATGCCTTCAAAATTATTTTTTCCCAAATCAAATATTTGCAGAGATTGACATTCTGCAATTGATGATGGAATAGCTCCTGCCAGCTGATTATCACTTAAGTTCAAACTACGAAGCTTTTTTAGGCTTCCCCATTCTTTCGGCAGATCACCTTCCAGGTGATTTCCAGCCAGATTGAAAACTTCTAGAGCAAAACAATCCCTGGTGAAATTGGCAGGAATAGTGTTGTTAAGCATGTTCTTTGACAGGTCAAGAACTGCCATTCTTGTGCTGCACAATGAATCTGGAAGCCCCCCTGTGAGATTATTGCCGGATAAAGCTAAAACTAGTATGATCTCGAGATACTCACCAATCTCAGAAGGAATAGAAGAATTAAACTGATTGTCTGATAACTCCAGCAACTCAACTCGAGGAGGAGGGAGAGGAAGAGCACCTTCTAAGCTATTATTATGCAAATCTATCCAGGAGGGACCTCTGGAAGGGAGTCTCGACGGCAAAGAACCTGTAAATTGGTTACATGAAAGGTTTAGATTGAGAAGAAAGGGTAAATCCCATATCCATGAGGGAATACTGCCGGCTATACTGTTAGCAGACAAGTCCAGCGTTACCAAAGCATATTGATTCACAAGAAATGAGGGAAATTCAGCTAAATTACAAGAACCCAATGCCAAATATCCAAGCTCATCAAACTGTGTAATCCATGTTGAATTAATTCTAACAGTCAAGTGATTATGGGAAAGAGACAGAGCTTCAAGCATAGTGAGATTATTCAACAGAGAAAGAGGAAAGACGCCACTTAAACTGTTGGAAGATAGCATAAGTTGTTTTAAGTTAACAAGTTTTGAGATTGTGAATGGAATTGTACCGTTCAATTGGTTGCCATGGAGGCCAAGATAGACAAGGGCAGAAAGGTTACCTATAGAAGGAGGGATTGCGCCTGTAAACTTGTTACCTGAAAGATTTATACTGGTTAATGATGAAGCCCTTTGTTCTACAATGAAAGAAATATCTCCCACAAGATCAGAATTGCCAAAAATGTCAATCTCTTGCAGTCTTTCTGCAGAGCGCAGCAGATTGGGAGGCACTGAACCATACAAGTCACTTGCGGACAGATAAAGGGTATTCAAGTGGGAAGTGAGATTCTCAAACCAAATTGGTATATTTGTTGACAAATTGTTGTACGAAAGGTCGAGATGGAGAAGAGAGGTGAGGTTAACAAGGGATTTGGGAATGGGTCCAGAAAACCCAGACCCTGACATGTCAAGAAAAGTGAGCCTCTTCAGCTTGCCTAAATCAGAAGGAATTGGAATATCTGAAAAATCATTAGAGCTAAGATCTAAATGCTCTAAATATGCAAGTTGAAATAAGGATGAATGAATCTTGCCGCCCAAATTATATAAATCCAATTCTAGTCGAGTGACATAGCCTGTGTGGAAATCACAAACAACGCCATTCCACCTGCAACAATTAAATCCTTGCCAAGAATCTAAACTTTCATACTTATCTACAACAGCTTCCTTGAAATCGAGTAGATGAGTTCTTTCATCAAGGGGGCATGCATTTGCAGCTGTTAGAGGAGGAAGAGCCCTCAAACACAGCATCAACAACAATACTATTCTAACTGGAAACCCCTGTCTCCCATGTAACAGCGCAGCTTCCATGTCTTCTACAGACTCTTTTCCTCCCAAATTTTGCGTAATCTATGCTGAAATAAAGTAGAATGATTAGAAAACGCTGAACATGATTGTCAAAGAACTCCTCCGCCGTCTCCCCCACTATAAAAGAAATTATTATTCCATGAAAGCTGTCTTAGAATTGACCTGCAGAGAGGGATCAACAGCCTAAACTAAAACGAGAGAAATAATTTTCTCTGTTCGTGCTATCCTTTAATCAGCACCTTACACGTGTGGCCATGACACATACTCTACATTTAATATTATTTAATTATATAAAGTGATATAGTTATATTTATTATTATATATTATCTTTTATATATTATATAATTATTAAGTATAAAAATTAATATATAAATACTATTTAAATTAATCAGAGAGAGATTTTCTTTATAGGGTTTTGTAATTGGAACATTTATATTGCTATCAAAGAGAGATTTTTTCTTTATAGAGCTTTGCAATTGGACCATTTATATTGCAATCAATTACCAAACTAGACTATGAAACACATGTGAAGATATTTGTTAGTGTGAATGAGATATTTTACCTAATTGTTTTACCTCTTAAGTTATATTCATACTAGTTTACCTAAGTTTACTTAGGTCATTTTTAGGATATTATCACTTTATGTCTCAAGTCATAAGATTAAGATACATGTCATAATTTTATAGTCTTATGTCCTATCTTGCTCTATATAACTAAGATGCTAACATTCCAGAAGTCAGTCTAAGCTACGTGTCAATAAGTGTTAAACCATGTTGATAGCATTTGGGCTGATGGGAATGTTAGGATGATTGTCTTTGATTCTTTTTGACTGTTTAATCGATTTGAGTCATAGTGTTAAAATCCTTCTGATGAACATGAGATATATAATGTGTATTTAAATATATATATAAATGGATATGTATATATTAAATGTATATATGTATATATGGTAACCCATATATGTGAACGTATGTGCGTATGAGCATGCGTAGACATAAATACCTATGTGTACCCATACATAGATACATCATACATATGCATTCATATAGATATATATATACTTTCTATATGTGTATCGAAATATATAATATGATATTAAAATGATGGTAATATATATATATATATATATATTGATATATACACATATTACAATAAGAAGTTTATTATAATATATATATGTAATGTTATATGCATACTATTGTTAAATGAATCTGATGGAAGTAAATAAAATATAACATATTATATGCATCATGTTTTTGTTGTTTTAAATATGCGAATGGCAGCCATGTTATGGTTGAGTAACCATGCATATGGAAAGAGTCAAATGCCACACAAATGGCATAACTGGCATAGATATTTAATAGCTATTTTTTAAATCATTTATAGTTGCTATTATGAAACAATAAGCTGCCAACTTTGTTGCATCACTTGCTAGAATAATGGGAGTGTGAAAGCCATGATGGAATATAAGGCAAATAAAAGTTCTCAAAACCCACACGTAGCCTTTTGACCAAGTAAAATTTGCATGAGAGAAGCCCACGCCTGGGCATTGGAAAAAGGAAGATTTTGTATTGTCTATGAACTCCAATGTGCCATTCTATATGAGCTTTTTACTGAGATAATGAACAACAAACAACAGGGTTAAAACTTTCAGCTGGGTCGTGGCATTGTGAGGAGGCATTTGAGATGTTTTCAAAGAAATCTGCAACTGAATTTACCCAACAATGCCCACGACCGGTAGAGAGTAGAGAAGTGGCAAGAAACATAGCTTATTTTAGCAGGGAAATCTATTAGTTTTTGTATAAATGGAGAGCAACAACATAGTGTTTGATTGCCCATTCATTGTGTTTATTCTGAAATTATTTTTGTGAGTTTGAGAGCAACATATTTGTGAGTTTGAGAGCAATATATTTTTGAGTTTGAGACTATAGAGTATTTTGTTTTAGTGTGAAGATAGACTAAGTTGAACAGCTGGAGATATTACTGGAAGTATTAAGGAGAGCTGAGAATAGAGGAGGTAGCAGGCAGAGCCATTGTGCATTGAGCAAGGAGCTGCAAGATACTTGTTGGAGCTAATTTAATTCAAGCATGCTTAAGATATATATCTCTCTATCTCTTCTAATTCTAAAACTAAGTATTATTACTGTTTGAAAGTGTTTGAGCTATTATTTGTGTGTGTACTATTACTATTGAAAAGTATGTGTGTGCAAGTTCAATTAGGTAGATTGTTTATGTAGTTAGCTAGATTATTATAAGCTAAAAAGGAATTAGTAGAGCGCGATATTTAGTTATCTTGAGTGTATTGCTTGATTAATATAGCAAAGAAAAGCTAGAATAGGGTGATATGATAATACCCTTATAACACAAGTGTTGTAATTGTATTGTCAAATGAATTTATGTTACTTTTCAACTAAGAAGGTTTGAAGTCTTATTAGAACTATTTTGTATGATATTATATTATGAATACCTAGTTGTGATAGTTCAACCTTGTTAAGAGAACTACGTTCTCATAAACTTATAATCCTTGAAAATAGGAGGATAGTTTATTTCCCTGGAGTTAGGGTATACACTTGAATAAGAGTTTATATCATTTTTCAACAAGAGAGTTAGAACACATATTAGAAGTAAATATGTCGTCACTATCTTTGAATGATACTATCTTATATATTGACCAAAAGGCTATATTAATATCTATTCACGATATTCTAATCTTAGAGAAGGGGACTCTATGCCTCGAAAAACCAAAGTTGTAATGCGAGGATATTTTAAGGTGCAAAAGCACAGACAGTCTCCTCTCAAGTAGAAAATTTTCTGTAGATTAGATATAAATTTATCATACATTTAAATATGTGAATATATGTGTCATATTAATGGAAAGCATATATTATTTTTTTATGAACCTACAAATGTAGGTACCTTATATAAATTATGCAAAGGATAATTTGGATGGAACAATGAGGAATTTGGAGATAAGGTGACAGGTCCTTAGTTGAACTATTAGAAGTTAAATAGCTTATTATGTTGACTTATTATTGGACATTACTATGAACATAAGATTTTAAATGATATTCAATGTCATGAATTACCATATTGGTTATGGCATCCTAGAAGGATGGACCCATACTAGGTATGATAATTAAGAGTTTGAAACTCAATACGAAGTAGTATGATAACCAAGAGTTTGAAACTAAATACAAAGAAGTAATCTTCAAAACAAGTTTAATTCTAGATTAGTATACATATCGACATTATCAAGTATTTTAGATTGAGACCAGGTGTGTCTAGTCGGTGACATGGTGTCATCAATATTAACTAATTGGGTTGATACAAGAAGTTGGGTACACAAAAAGCTCAAAAAGTGGAAATGTTTTTGCTGTTTTTCAGAATTTGTCACACTTGGACTGAAAATTTGAGGCACTTCCACAATGAATCTTAAAAAAAGTCAGTAATATGAAATTTTGAATTTTGAATCTAGTTTCCAAATATGTAAATTATTAAAATACCCAATTTATAGAAATTAAATTTTGATAAGGATCTATAAAAACCACTTTTTAAAAGTCCCTGTTTTCTTCCCATACCAAGCAGGTGTACAGACAACACTTTTTGACCCAAATAAAATTATTTTGCTAATTCCTTTTAGGAAAAGAGAGCTAACAACATGAAGTTTGGGCTGGATTTTTTTTTGTAATTTTTGGTTGAATATTTTTTTTTTAAATTTTTTATTGGCCTTAATTGATGTTTTTTCAAATCAACGTGTACGGACAACATAATTGGACCTAAAAAAAACATTTTTTGACTCTTTTTTTTTTCATTGTGTAGAGAATTGTCTGAAGTTTGGTCCCATATAATTTTTTTTACAAGAAACTCAACCAATACAAAGTTATTAAAAAACCAAAAAAACCTGATATTTCAAGTTTAAGGCCTAGTTTGCTTAGAAATTAATTAAAAAATAGCAAATGTAATCCAATTTTAACAAAAATTATATATTTATAAAGTAGACATTGTGTTCTCTAATGGGTTTTAATTTTATAGACTCATTCAAAAAAAAAGTCCATCATCTATGTTGTCAAAGTTGGACATTCTTCTTCAATCTGCCTTAGTTTTTTAGTTGCAGGTCAAAAGCTAAGGCTCGGATTGCCAAGCCTTTTCCAAGCCTAAAACCAGCGCTGGATTTGGTATGGGAGTTCAACTTTTAAATAACGCGTATGCGTTAAGCGCGTACGCGTTACGCGTTTGGCGTTACGTTGGTTGTTGGGAGGGGAGACGTTTCTAAAATAGCCGTTTTTCCTAATTTCGAAAATACTAGTAAAACACGATTTTCCTGCAACATTCATTTTCTGTAGTACGGTCCGAAAGTGTCATTTTCTGCATTTTTTATTGCAAATTTGTCTTGTGCAGGGCATATTCTATTCAAATTGTTGGAAGAGAAAAAGTGCAAGTTAAATTTTCTGAAGTGGAATCAAGTGCAAGAACTTTTTACAAGAAGATTTGGAAAAAGTGAATTTTTGGATGTACTCATGATGATTTTGTACTTCAGAGTTTATAGAAAAAATGATCTTCATAGTACATAGTTTAATTTGAATATTTGAAGGAGGTGGCAATTTTAAAATAGGTTTCTTGAATTATTGTTTTTGTCATCAAAGAGGGTTTGGTAACCATGGGTGATAAGAAAAGACAAAAAAAAAGATGTAGAAAGGTAATGACACCCGAAGAAATTCAAGCAAATAAAGATAAGGAGGCAAAAAGACAAAGGGAAAGGAGAGAAAAGATTCATCAAATGAAATATTTGGAAGCATCTAGTTCCAAGAATGTTGAAGAGGAAGCCATGAATGATTAAATGAATGTAGATGATGCAAATGTGGAGATGGTGAATATGGAAGAAAATGCAATTATGGAGACAAACCCAACTATGCCTTCAACTTCAACTTTGAATGATATGCAAACAACTTCGGGTGTGTCTTCAAATCCACCTCCCAATGATATGGAAAATGCACCTATTCAAACAATCTATCTAGGTATGTGTTCAAACCCAAGTTTTTATAATATTGATATTGCTTAAATTTAGATGAAGCTGGATACACACTTGATGAGATCAATAATATTAGGGTTGAAATAATGCAGAAACAAGAAAATGATGAAATTATATCTTATGAGAATGTAAATGAGAATGAAATCCCTAATATTGATGAAAATGAGAATGAAATCCCTTTTACATTTGAAACCAAGGGAAGAGTTATTCACAGGTCAGTAGAGTTTCCAAGTTGAGTAAGGAGGTGGGTGAACATACGACACTACTTCATAGAAATTAGATGTATTATATATATGAAAACTTTGGCCAAAGTAAGTGTAGAAGTCACTGCAAGTTGTTATCCTCGAATCCAACTGAGCTTGATTCATAGGATAACCCCCTATGAAACTTGTTTGTTTCGTAGTCTCATGCACTCTAAGCAAGTAAAATGAGGCATATTTCAATTGCATTTATGCATGGTCCTGAGCCTCAAATCATTCCCTCAAGCATTCGCTTCTTGTCGTTTCTCAAAAATCTCCAAAACAAGTATTTTGTCAATTTTTCAATTTTCCAGAGTTAGAAAACATTTTGCCCATGCAAGGGCATCATTTTTCAGTGCCACTGCACATTGAAATTTTTGAAAATGTAATGGCATTTCTTTTCAATGCCACTACACGTTTTCCCACCTTCGTACACTTAAACATTAATGAACATGAAGTTCATTAATGCGTCTTCATTAATTACTTTTTAATGTCTTTTTAGGACATTTTGATCCCACTTGTGATCATTTCATTTTGTTTTCTCCTCTCTACCTATTTTGATTTTGGTTGAAACCTCCTCTACGATTCAACATGGATTGGTGAGGATTTGTTGGCAGATTTTGATCAAGCTTCAATTTAGGGTTTTTTTTCTCTATGTGGGTATGATTTCTTCTTTTCAATTAAGGTTTTATTTATGTCGCGATTTCTTCTTAAATTATGTCAGGCTAGGTTGCTTTTAAATTATTAGGGTGACGCAATCATTTGAAACCTTGTCATTTTCAAATGGCATTGTTGTGCCCTTTCAAGAGCTTCAAAATCTATGCAGTTTTGATTCATTGTGTCAAACGTTCCCTTGATTTCTATGATCATCAGAGTTTAAAACCCTAATTATTAATTAAACCCTTAGACATAGAATTTTCCAAGTTTATATGTAAGGGTAGTGTTTTTTACCACCATTACATATAGCATTCACAACAATTTATGCAAAGAGTGGTAAAAATTTACCGCCTTTGCATATCCAGATTCTTCCCAACTTTCGCTAAGTATGTAAATGCAGTAGCATGGTTTTCTACCGCCTCTACATAGGTGTTCAACAAGAAATGCAAGATCAGTGAAAAAACCCACTGTTTCCTTTCCAAGTTCATTGCTTCAAGTTACATGCATTATCAAACTTTTTCACCACTCTTGCAGAACAAGAAATCCTCTATAAAGATGTTAGAGCACTAAAATTTACTGCCTTTGCATAAAACTTGCAATCTTCTAAAAGGATGTACACGCAATGAAATTGAGCACCCTTACACCAAATTGAAATCAACCATGCAAAGTTATGTCAGAGCTCTAAAATTCACCGCCTATGCACAAAGAACTTTCAAGTATTCAAAGTAATGTAATAGTGTTGAAATTCAATGCTAGTGCATAATGTGAACTCACCCAATATGCAAGGGCACTGAAATTCAGTGCCCCTACACAAAATGCAAGAATTTTTACCAACTCCCAAAACTCTTCTGAAATGCTATCCAAACTCTATTTCTCTCGCATCCGCTTGATTTTTCTCTCTCCGTTGCTTCCATTCACTTGCTCCAAAGTGCTTACTTGGCTTTTTCGCATTCCCACACTTATATATGTGTATTATTTTAATATGGGAAAAATTATTTGTTTCCTTGTAGTTGCTTTGCAAAGCTCCTTTCAAGCATTTATCCAAGGCATTCATCAAGATATTAGTGTTCTCTGGTGCATTTGATGACAACTAAAGAATCTCTATCATCAAGCAAGAAGGAAAAAATGAAATATAAATATCAAGGTGTTTATCCACCAATAGTGGTCACATCCAAGATCGATGAGATCAAGGATACAAAAATTGAACACCTTGATATGGATGACTTTGTCAAAAAAACAAACAAGCAACCCCTAGAAAATGATTTGGAGGCCATTGTTCATAGTAAACTCCATCGGGTAGCCTCATTCCCAGTAGCAACTCATTGCCTAGAGTTTGTTTTGCAAGTTGCCTCACATTACATCAAGGAGGATAGAAGTGTTAGAGACTCCTCAAGATAGGTAATGATGAGGTTGGATGTTGATTGCTTTGACGTGGTTTTGCAAGTCCCAACTATGGAAAAATACATAGATATGACTATTCAACATGCTCAAGAGGCTTATGATAAAAATTACAATGAAGCCAAGCAGTTGATTAATATGAAATGGTTGAAGAGCCCAAGGCCTAGCATTTCAAGATGGCCTAAAAACCTTCCTCGCAATGATTTCAAGGAGGATGTAAATGATATGATTACTCTTCTAAGTAGAGTAAAAGGATTGCCAAATTCATCGACGTTCCAATAATGGATGTATGAATACATCAAGATTATTAGGAAAA